>SNQJ01S0115587.1:15301-32442 GCA_010110895.2 Picea sitchensis
TTTTAGTTGAGGAGAAAAGGAAGAAATATGAGGAGACTACAACAAGAAGAATCTCAAGTTGCATCAGGTATTAGTGATACCATAGGTGATGAATAATAGAAATCACAATAGGCCACATCATAGAAGCAAGCATAATAGGCCACGACACCACCTAGAAATGTGCTAGATCTAACAAGAGATGACAAAGCTATACGTAAAACCAGTGATAAAGGTAAAGAATTAGATATGGAACAATTTTATACTCCATGGAGTCTGTAAAACATATTATCATGGGGATATTATCCTATTCCAATTCCCCTATAAGTTGTTGCAAACATTAAGCATATAGCCTACAATTGGTGCAAACAAGCCATATTCAAGAGGACTTAAAAAAAATGAGTAGATGTGGATAGTGTTGAGCACATACTTATACTAAGAGGGGGGGTGAATTGATATAAGACATTTTTTTATTTTTTCAAGCATTCATAAACCATAAGCAAACAATCATATATTAATTGTAGAAAACCACAACTTTTCTTTATAACTCTTTGTAGGCACCAACCTACTCGAGACACCAATCCCTGCTGATACAAATCTTGGTAGGCACCAACCTACTCGAGACACCAATCCCTGCTGATACAAATCTTGGTAGGCACCAACCTACTCTTACATATCTTTGTAGACACCGATCTACTAGAGACACCAATATCCACTGCTAAGCACCAACTTAGCAAGAGACACCAATCTCTTTTAGATCTCCGTAGACACCAATCTACTAAAGACACCAATCCCCACCGCTAAGAACCAACTTAGTAAGAGACACCAATATATTACAAACTTTCGTAGAAACCAATCTATTGGAGACACCAATACCCACCGCTAAGAACCAACTTACCAAGAGACACCAATCACTAAGATGCACCAACATTCATAGAGTTTGCTTGCTATTTCTTCCTTCACTAAGTCTGCTTGTTACTTATTCCTTTACTAGGTATACTCACTTCTTCTTTCTTCACCAGGTATGCTCACTAATTCTACCTTTACCAGGTCTGACCAAGATTTGAATTTCCAATGGAAACTTTCCCAAATCTTGTTGTTTTGGACCTCTTCCCAAGAATGAACTTGTACAGCATGGCACGTATCCAATTTTGCAAATATGATTCTGAAAATGTTAAATGAGGTACTTCTATATGTCCCCTCTATTCTCTAAAATTTTCACAGTCTGAAGAGTCCCAAAAAAGATGTTATAGTAAAAATGCCAAGCTGGCATGTTTGAAACTGATCTTAGGACCAATCAAAAATCCTAACTTCCACAGAGCATGTCTCATAAATTACAATGAACCAATATCTGAAATTTGTACCACATTTACACCAATATCTCCCATATGTCTCTACAAAAGTTCATGGTTTGAAACATCCAAAAAAATAAGTTATAGTGAAAATTCCTTGGTGACCTATTTGAAACTAATTTCAGGAGAATGCAGGAACCCTAACTTCCACAAGGAATATCTCCAAATGTATAGTGAACCAGCATCAAACAATTGTATCACATGTACACCAAGATCTCCACTCTGTCTCTGCAAATTTTCAAGGTATGAAACATCCTAGAAAATAAGTTATAGCGAAACTATCAAGATGACATGTTTGAAACTAATTTCAGGAGCATTTAGGAACCCTAACTTCCAAAGGTAATATCTCCAACAATATAGCAAACCAGCATCTAAAATTTGTACCACATATACAACACGATCTCTCCTCTGTCTAGGCAGAATTTCAAGGTGTGAAACATCCCCATAAATAAGTTATAGTGAACATGTCAAGCTTACATGTTTCAAAATGATTTCATGAAAAATTAGGAACCCTAACTTCCACAAGGAATATATTTTAAAGTATATAGAACCAACATCGTAAATTTGTACTACAAGTACACCAAAATCTCTCCTATGTCTCTTCCAAATTTCAAGGTCTGAAACATCCTAGAAAAAAAGTTATCACGAAAATACCAAGATGGCCTGAAACTAATTTTGCATTTCAATCTTTGCTAATCCATTTTTTACACACACAATTTATGTCAATGCTTTCTCTTTTTATACTTTTTCATAACCCTTCATGAAGAGAAATGTCTCTTAATTAAATAATTAATTTACAATACCATGAGAAAACATCCCAAACACCATGGACAGATACTCCAAACCCATAGGTTTGAAACCACCATTTCACTTTTTACTTTTTCACATGCACCACTTTTTTAATATATATATATATATATATATATATATATATATATATTGGAAATGATGTGTGTATTGTAATATTGTAATATGGCATTAATGACATCATTAATCCTTTGTCATAACCCAAGGGGGGCATATATAGGGTTAAATGTATATGATATGACCCCAAGGGGTGAATATATAGGGCTAAAGGTACATGTAATGTGTAAATATGTATGTAATATGGTCGGTCTACTAGTAAAGGGGCTTCATATGTATGTGTGAATAGGTATATATAGAGATCGTGTATTCATTATTGAGGACTTGTGAATTATGATGTATGAATGTAATTGTGTATTTGGAGAAAGTTCTCCTATTTTTTAAGGAATTATTGTATAAATTATCTATCTTGGAGTTGTTCTCCATGCTCACATTCTATACATGGTGTTTTCTTCTATTATGATATGAAATTTTAAGCATTTGGTATGAGAGCATCAATCCTAGGATTTTGATTCTTCAATCAAGTCATCTTGGAATTTTTGTTATAACATTTTTTATGGAACACTTCAGATAGAAAAACTTGGAGGTTAATTATATGACATAGCGAGGTACTTGTGGTACAAATTTCAGGTTCTGGGCCATTATACTTTCGGACATACAAGCTATGGAAGATAAGGTTTTTGACTAGTCCTATAACTAGTCTCAAACATGTGTTCTGGGTAAAATAGTCATATCTTCTTCAGCGAGGATAAAATTATGTGAGACCAATTGAATTTGAAAGAGGACAGTCCATAATATGTCAAGTAAAAAATTTTAAATTGGGTATTAAATATTGGACACGTGGCATTCTGTACAAGTTCACTCTCCAGGAAAGGCCAAAAATAAGCAAAGTTTGGGAAAGTTGCCATAAATTTCAAAAGAGGGGCCAAAATTTTCGAAATACATCAAAATGAAGGTAAGCCAGAAGGACCGACTCCAAATCAGGGTTTGAAAGGTATGTTTACTTAAAAGTATCATAATGTTTGACTGGAATGTTTGATTGAGCTGATTTAAAATCCATTGGAAAGAGAAAACAAAGAATATTATATTTAAACAAGGATTATAACTATTTGAGATCATTATTTCTAATATAATGAGGTTGTGGGTTAGACCTCAATTAAAAATCAAAGGAAATACCTTACTTTAGTGAAAATGAAGATAAAGATGAAATTTGAGGATAGTAAAGAAATATGGAATAAATGATTTAATGGCAAGGAATTATTTGTTTTATGAAGCTTGTAAGTGGTGGATGAGTATTGATTATGATACTAGAATTAACATCACATGGAAAAAATTTGAAGAACTCTTCTCAAATAAATGGATTTGGGATAAAAAAAGGGAGGAGATGTATAAAATTCAAGAGTTAAAAGAAGAAGAAAAGAAGATCAAGTAGAAGGGTGTTGAGTTATCTAAGATATGAGACCTTAATGAAGCACTTGTTAAATAAGTTCAAAAAATAAATTAGGGAATGGGTAGTAAAAGGAAGTGGGAAAAGGATAAGGCAAGGGGAGAATTGAAAAAGAAAGTTGAAGATATATGTAGATTATGAAACCATAATAAAAAAAACTAGTATTGAATGAGGTTAAGAGATTGAAAGAAGAATTATCAAAATCAAGAAAAAACAAAGATCTTGGATGAAGAATCTACCAAAAGACTTGAAGAGAAAATTTACATTAAAGTTGAGGAATCTCTAAATACTGATGAGGTAAAATCAAAAATTCAACCTAGAATTGAAGAAGGACATCATAATTTGATACATGGGGTGACATTGCAACTTCAAAAGGAGAAAGAAGACAAGATTCAATTAGGTCACCAAAATATACTTGAAGAAGTTGAAGTTCATCTCGAGGATGTACATGCCAAATATGATGGTATTATCTCCAAGGATAGAGTAATCAAAGACCAAGAAAAGAGGATAGATGTAATTGTCTCTAATAAGAAGATGGATCAAATGCATGTTCAGAGTGAAGGAACACTGTCAAATGTGAAACTATATCGACACCCTCATTACTAGGAAAGATTTCAAGGAAGACAAGAAGGTCGATATCAGCATTATCAAGGAAGAAGATGGAATACTTATCAATATTCCTGGAACAAAGCATCACAAAACCAATATTCAACAAGATATTATGATAGACCAACATCTACTACAAATTGGAGAAGCTTCAACAACAATACATGTAATCAAGGGAAAGAAAATTATGCAACAACTAGCCACCAAGGATTACGACGAAAAAGAATTGTTTTTTTATGGATGGATCATCATCAATGGAATAAAGAAATAAATAACATAAGAAAATCATATTACTTGGTTTCATCACATGTGAAGCCTTTAATTGCAAAGCTTTGAGGACAAAGTTTTTTTAAAAATAGTACTATGTTATCACCCAAGGGGGGCATATATAAAGTTAAATGTATATGATATGACCCCAAGGGGGAAAATATATGAGGCTAAAGGTACATGTAATTTGTAAATATATATGTAATAAGGTTGGCTTAATAATAAAGGGGCCTCATGTGTCGGTGTGAATAGGTATATATAGAAATCATGTATTCATTATTGAGGACATGTGAACTGTGATGTATGAATGTAATTGTGTATTTGGAGGAGGTTTTCATATTCTTTAAGGATTTATTGTATAAATTATCTATATTGGAGTTGTGCTCCATGCTCACATTATGTACATGGTGGTGATATGTTATGTTAAGCATTTGGTACATTATAAAATTGATGTTCAAAAGTTTGTGTCTGAATGTTTGGTATGCCAATAGAATAAGGGATAGACAGTCAAGATGTTGAGTCTCCTACAACCATTAGTTATACCAAGTCAACATTGAGAATAATTTTTAATGGATTTTATTACAAGTTTACCGAAATCTAGAGAAAAGACGGTCATCATGGTAGTAGTGGATCGACTGAAAAAGTATGCCCATTTTTTCTCTTTTTCTCATCCTTTTAAAGCAAGGATAGTAACCAAAACAATCATGAAAACAATTCAAAATATACATGGAGTCCCCAAGATTATTGTAAGTGACAAAGATCCAAATTTCACTGGAAATTTTTGGACTGAATTGTTTTCTTGTTTGGGTACTCAATTGGCTCACAACTCATCTTACCACCCTATATCTGATGGGAAAACTAAGATTGTGAATAAATGTTTATAAGGATATATTTTTTGCTTTACATCCGATAAAAAAAACACAATGGGTCAAGTTGTTTCTCTTGGCATAATGGTGATACAACACATCCTTCCATACGTCATCAAAAATGTGCCCATTTTTGGCACTTTGCGGATATCATCCTCCATCCATTACATTACCCTTGAAATGGAATACAAAGGTTCAAGCAGTGGAGTACCACATAGGGAACCAACAAGAGGTTCTCAAACTATTGAAGGACTACTTGGTTATGGCACAAAATAGGATGAAACAACAATCATATTAACATCGCAGTGAAAATGAATTTGAAGTGGAGGATTGGGTATTTTTGAGGCTACAACCATATAAACAGATGTCCCTCAAACAACAAAAGGACAATAAATTAGCACCCAAATATTATGGCCCCTATAAAGTTTTGCAAATGATAGGAAGTATGGCTTACAAATTGGAGTTGTCTCCATCTTCATGTGTACATCCACTCTTCTATGTTTTTTCCTTAAATAAGATAATCAGCGACAAGATCTCAATCCAAACTATTTACCAAAGATTAATGAAGGAAAAATCATACTAGAACCAGAAACAATCCTTGAAACAAGGATTAAGCAAATAATAAATTGAGCAATTGTGGAGTACCTCATCAAATGAAAAAACCTACCCATGGAAAAAGCAACATGGAAATATGAGTTTTTCATGCAGAAACACCCGCAATTATTCAAGTGTTGAGGACAACACTTGTTTGAAGAGGAGGGGCATTTTAAGATCTAAACAAAACCCCGTGTTATTTGTAAAACCATTTATTAAGCCCTAGATATTGAATTATTACATTTATAGTGTTATAATTATGTCGACTAGAACCCTTCATTATACCTTATCATTATAATTGTACCATTTGTCTCATATATATATATATATAACAAGGAGACCTAGTCTTAGGATCATCTTATCTCATCTCATATTGTATTCTGAATTGGATATATTGTAAAATGAAGTTTCTCCCTCAAAGTGGACTATATTCATTGGATTTTTGTCATCTTTTAAGGCATTGGATCATAACAGAATATGAGAACTTCAAGGAAGTGTTTCAACAACTACATGGCCAAATTCATATAGAAAAAGGCGATAGCAAGGATGACTCTCATTTCCATAATGGGTGGCTCTATAAACTTGAGAAGATCTATGTCCCTAAAGGTGAACAATTGTATCTTATTAGAGAGGCTCACACATCCAAGGTTGCAGCACATTTTGGCGTTGGGAAGACAGTTTCCAACTTACGTAGGTATGTGTAATGTCCAAAATGCAATAATATGTAGCACAGCATATTATAGGATGTATACTGTGTTGTACCAACAAGTCTAGTGATAGGAATAAATACTTATACCATCCCTTACCTATACCCACTTCACCTTGGAAAAACATTTCCATGGATTTTGTGGGAGGTTTACCAACAACCAAGAAGGGACTTGACTATCTATTTGTGGTAGTGGACAGGTTCACCAAGATGTGTATTTTCATGCCTTGTAAAAATACCATAAAAGGATAATAAGCAACAAACATGTTCTTTGAATATGTATTTGTGCACTTTGGGATACCAAGGAGCATCATCTCAAACAAGGATACATATTTATCAGTACATTTTGGACTACATTATTGGAGAAGATGGAAACTAAGTTGAAGAGATCTACAACATTCCAGTCATAGACAGATGAGTAGACATAAGTAGTCAATGGGACTTTGGTGCAGCTTTTGAGTGATTACAATTACAATCATCTAAAGACCTGGGATGAAAATATGATTTACATACAACACTCTTATAATAAAATAGTCCACACTTCTACTTGTAAGTAACCTTTTGAAACTCCCTTCGAATATTTGTCACTTTCACCCTTGGATGTTGTATATGGACAGCAAGGAGGAGTGAGGGAAGACCTCACAGGAGATGCATTGAGAGAAGAAAAAAATGTTGAGAAGATTAGGGAAATCTATTTGCAAGTACAAGAGACATTGAATAAGTCACAGGAAAAATATAAGGCCAGACATGATCAACATAGAACCAAGAAGTCATTCAAAGTGGGAGACACAATTTGGTTACTATTGATCAAGGAAAGACTACAAAGTCCTGATAAGACGATCAAGGATTTGTGGTTTATCATTTTTTAGGTATTGGAGAAGGTGGGAGATGATGCCTATAGATTTAGTCTACCCCCATACATGCACATTTACTCAGTATTGAATGTGGAGAATCTAAAACTCTATGAGCCTTCCATGTTGGATCAGGAGAAGGAGTAGGTCCTACCTACCATAGAGGAATTAGCACTCGATTCCCAAAAAGAGTTGATAGAAGACATAGTTTTGTAGAAGAAGTCTAGAACTATGAGACAAGGGCAGCAATATCTTTGGCACATTGGGTTGAAGGGACAACTTCCAGGAAAAGCGAAGTGGTACTTCAAAGAGAAGGTAGAGAAAAAATATCCTCGCCTCATTCAATAAATGTTTTAGGGACCAAAATCCTCCCTAAATGGGGAGGTATGATCTGGATTGGATCATTATATAATTTTCGATATATCTTAGTACTCTCCAGGTGGAAAAAATTGGAGGAATCAACTTGCAAATCCATTTTGGAGGCAAGTCCCACTTTGGAAGATTGGGTCAAAAAATCATCTAAAATCTTCATAATCCATTTTGACGCTTCAAACAGAATTTTTTGGGTCTAAACCTACTCATGAGGAATATTCGCCTCAATCAAAGCTCGTATGAAAAATGTATGTCACTCGCAAGTTGACCTACCATTTTAACCACCATGGTACAAGTGGATGCCACATCATCCCCTCATTACTCAAATGAGTGGGGCTATCCACATGTAGATTTTAAAGAATATTCTAGAAAGTCCAAACCTAATCACTAATTCATGGTTTAGTAAGTCTAAACCTTAACCTTGGATGGCTATCGAGCTATGTTAAATATCGAGTCACTAAGAGAACAAGGGGTTCCATTCTTTTGCATTGTATCTTGTTCCATAGATTAGAAAAACATCTGAGAAAAATATTTTGTGAGCATAACAAAGGAGGAGGATTTTGTAGCAATCGTTCAGGCCACAATGTCAAAAGATAACTCCATAGTGAGTTTTAATTCCTTTGTATCTGCATTTTATGACTAAAGCAAATGAAGCAAAGAGAGCAGAGCATAGGCATCACCTTCTAACTGGGTTTTCTCTCGTATTGGGTTTCCTAGCTCAAATCTCGTGTTCATTTATGTGGATGGTGTGCATTTTGTGTATATTCTTTCATTTTAATATTTCAATTATTTCTTAAATTCAATCCATAAGCTACAAATAGTAAATCTAGGATCTAAGGAAATAAACCGCATAAATATAAAATTTCATAATATCATAATATCTATTGTGACGAACTGTTCTAGTGGAATATCCACAACAATTTATATATCAATAATTGTGTTTTTATTTTTAAGTTGTGATTTAAGTTTCATGTAGAATAAGATAGTAAATAAGCATATTTTCATTGAAATTATTAAAAAACTAGTTCTTCATATATTGTGCATAAACATGAACCTGGGTTGATAATTAAATGAACAACTATTTAGATATGTTAACTTTGCAATAAAGAATACATATATAAATTGACTGTCATTTTTGGCGTCATTTCCAGGGAAATAGTAAAAAGAATTAGGGAATTTATAGTTAAAAAAAAAAGTTCATTAGTTTGAAATTGGCATTGAAACGACTATTTTCTTTGAACCATTTTTAAACAAAGTGTTTACTACATATAGTTTTTTGCAATACAATTTCTTGCATAAAAGTTTATTGCATACATAGAAAAACATTTAGAGAAATTAATATAGGATAATAGAGGTGGTAAGATGTAAAGACAAATTCACTATAGAAGTTTTGTGATGTAAAACACCAGACACATGCACTATAAATATTTTGTGGTGAGTGTCTATTCTACTAAATTCAAATCATGATATTATAGGATGCATGAATAGACTTTGAGATCCTAGAGGTATATTTATTCATGCAAAAGGAAGAACCATTCCAAATACTCCAACTCATGGTGTAGTAAGAGCCACTCCATCCACTAATCCATCAGAAGGTAGATTTGGAAGAGGAAAACAATCAAGAAGAATTGTGGGGTCTCAAGTGAAAGGAAATCCAAAGAAAAAAGTTCAAAAGGAAAAGCTCCTAAAATAAGTGAAATAGTAAAAGCTATATTATTTCTACTTGATCCAAAACAAAAAGAATTAATCAATGGCCAAGAAGAACAATTGGAAATGCCAGCTAATCCTATAGAATACCAGAACATTTTGTTTCACTTGTAGAATCTGTAATTTTCATGGAGGAAAACATGGCAGATGAAGGAGCAGGAGGATCAAGAGCATCAAATGTGGAAGATGATTTCCTATTCTGGATCCAATAACAACATTGCAAATGAAAAACATTCCACCATTCGCATTACTAAATTTTCATGGAATGGCAACAGAAGATCCTGATACTTTTCTCTTTGAATTTGATGTATTTTGTTCTAGTTATGATTATTCTAATGATGCACAAAAGCTTAAATCATTTCTAGCTACTTTTAAAGATGTAGCTTTGCACTGGCTCATATGATTAGGAGGTAAAACCATTAAAACTTGGGATGAAATGTATAAAATTTTTCTTACAAAATATCAATATTATTGTAAAGTTAGAGATTTGCATGAAGATGTGTTTAAAATGGCACAAAAAGAGGATGAAAGCCTTGAATATTATTTGGAAATATTTCACTATAATGTAAAAAGGGCTAAGCAAAATCAATTGGAATTAGAAACTCTTTAGATTATTTTTCTTTGTGAAATAAGAGATGAATGCATAGATTTACTTAATTCCATGGGTCGTGGAGATGTGTCTCAATTAACATATCCAGAAATTTGTGATTTATGCAAACACTTTTCTCAGGGGAAAGCTAAATATGGTAAGAGACCTAAAGACATCATTTTTAAAGTTAACAAATCGAGTAAGTAGGGCGAAACCTGGAAATTTACTAGATAATTTTAAAAATGATATTATTGGTACTCTTAACTCACAATTAGATGCAATGAAAACTAAAAAAATACAAGAGGAAGATAATGCAACTTTGTTTATTTTTGTTCCAAATGTAGGAAGAAACATCCATTATAGGGTATTCCTCTAAATAATATTGAATTTTTTGCTATTTGAGAAGGGAAACATTCAACTAATGATTGTCCATCATTACCTAAACTCAAAGCAGTTTATCAAGGAGAAAATGAAGCTATAGAGCAGCTTTGTTTTGTAGCAGAAAAGGAACCGTGGCAGTCTCGAGCATTTGGTATAACTCAAGACCCTACACAACAATATTCATCATATTATGTTAATCAACAATACCCTCCTCAAAATTGGATTACTCATATGCCTTGGTAAGCAAGGTCTCCACAGCAAGCTCAAAACCAATCTTGGAAGCAAGGATGGCGAGGTCCTACCTATGGAAACTTTCCCTCTTTATCTCTATCCTTCACAACAGTATCGCCAATATCCTCCACAAATCCAACAACCACAATATCCCCAACATATACAACAACAATATCCTACCCAATCCCAACAACGACAAATTTCACAGCCTCAACAATTCCAATTACCAACTAACAAACCCCCTCCAAGACCTATTCAACTACCTACTCAACCCATTCCAAACCCAAATAATAAAGTAGCTCATCCCGCTTACAACATTGAGTTACAAACCTTTCCCACATATAGAATTACCCCTCTTGATTTACAAGATATCCATTTAAGATTTGGAAAGATAGTTAATAAAACTTCTCCAATTATTATTGAAGAAGAAATAAAGGAGGAAACTCCTAATCAATCACACGATAATGATAGTTTTATTCCAATAAAACAAACTTCTTCTCCAATAGATCAACGGTCATCTAAATCTCCTCCCTATCTATAGAGGTTGAAATTGGACAAACATATAATGTAATCTGAATTTGTTTTATTAGCACAGTTAAAGAATGTTTGTATTAAGATTCATTTGCTTGAAGAAATTAGATATATTCTAATTTATGAAAAAATAGTAGGGAATTATATTTGAAAAAACCATGAAGAAATAAGAAAAAAAACCCAGAAATTGTTCAAGGCATTGGCAAATTAGCAAATTTAATGTCATGAAAATTTTTAATGGAAAATATATCAATCATGGATGTCCTATTGTCAAAATTTATATTAACAGTATTCCAATTGCAAACACTTTAATTGAATTAGGAGTTTCAATAATGTAATGATTAAAGGAACCATGGAGGCATTAAAGTTATTTAATCTTCATCACACACCTACAATTTTGTAATTAACAAATAGATCTACTATAAAACTTGAAGGAGTATTAGAAGATATTGTTGTTTCTTTATATTCATGGGAATACCCTATAGATTTTATGATTTTAAAACATAAATCTAACTTGGGTGGTCATGGTGATTCAGTTAAAAAATTTACTTTGTATCTATCTGCCAAATCTTTAATAGAACTAGAAAATACTCAATGTCTTGACCAAGCTATGAATTTCAAAGAGGATACTGAAGAAAATTTAATCAATAATTTTATCACTCATTCTAATTTTATTGGATATCTTGGGGGCAATCTTCTTTTGATCATATCTTGAGTAAAAAAATTTAGGAAAATTTCACTCTTAGATGCATCACATCATCATCGCGATTTGATTTTATACCTTCTTTTGATCATATATTGAGTAAAATTAGGAAAATTTCACTCTTAGATACATCACATCATCATCGCTATTTGATTGTATATGATTGTATACCTTCTTTGAATGCAATATCATAATCTTGTAGTACATATGTTGAGATTTATCCATGTAAAACATTAAGCATTAATGCTAAACTTAAGGAATCTCAAAAGAACAAATTAATTGTACTACAAAAATACTCTAGGGCATTTCCATGGGATTACACTTATATGTGAGAAAATCATCCTAGTATTTGCACACATCATATTTACACTCAAGAGAACACTCGACCTATTAAACAACCACAAAGACGTATGAATCTAGTCTTAAAAGAAGTTGCAAAAGAATAATTGTAGAAATTATTAAATGTCAATTTCATTTATCCTATCTTAGATAGTCAATGGGTTTCACTTTTAGTAATAGTTCCAAAGAAAAACGGTAAGTGGCATGTTTGTATCGATGATTGTGAATTAAACAAAGCTACTTTGAAGGATCACTTTCCTCTTCAATTCATAGATCAGGTCTTAGATAAATTAAATTATATTGTGACAGAAAAAAGAAAAAAAAAATTGACTAGTAGTTGTACATGCTATCAATAAATTTAGACATAATATCACTGCTTATGAAATTTTTATTTATACTTATCATTTTGTTATTTGGTATCTTATGAAAAAATATATTACGAATGGTAGAATAACTAGATGGCCTTTGTTATTATAGGAATTTAACATCACGATATTAGATAAACCTGAAAAATAAATCTAGTTGCATATTTTCTTTCTCGATTTACTAATGAAGGTGAAGTTATTCATGTAGAAGATAGTTATCTTGATGAACATATATATGCGATATATATTAATTCTCCTTGGTTTGTGTTGGTTGTGGGGCCTGATTATCTTCATGATTCAAAGGTCTCGTTTTAGTCATGTTTGGATCCCATTTCCTGACAGGGGGGTGTGGGGGAGGGCTTTCCCCCCTACATCTGTTGTCAATGGGGTCTAGGGGAAAGCAGCAACAACTCCTTGGAGGCCCCCCTGGCGGGGGTTCGGGAGCAACTCCCCCAAAGAGAATTTTTTGCAAAAATTGTCTTGTAAAATATTATAATTTCGTAGTCAATCTGAATTGTTCATCATTAGGTTGCAAATCTTATGGTAGAAGTTATGCTAGGGTTTTTTGCGAAAACCCTCTTTAATGTATGAGGGGGTTGTATTGTGCCTACGCATGTGAGTGAATATTGTATTATGAGAGAGGAGACTGTGAGAAAATAAAAGAAAGTTACAGTGAGGTTCTATCCCTTTATTTATTGGATAATAATAAAGGAATGACTGATAATTTTTATGGTGGACGTAACCCACATTGGGTAAACCACGTATATTTGTGTCTCTATTGCATTGTGTGTCTTTTGTGTTTTATTTCCACATCTGTTTTATTTTATTGCTCTGTGATCATCTTTTTTCTAACAATTGGTATCAAAGTGAAAGGTAACTCACAAAAAAAAGGGTTCCTAGTTCAAGTGGGAGCAATGGTTGAAAATGGAAAGTTTAGGGTCTAGAAATTTAATGGTCGAAACTACCAGTTATGAAAGATGCAAATGGAAGACTATCTATATCATAAATATATTTTCCTACCATTAGGTGGAAAAACAAAGAAGTCGACGAGTATAAAGGACGAAGAATGGGAGGTTCTTGAAAAAAAAGGCACTAGGAATGATGCGGTTGTGCCTAGCAACGGCGGTGGCTTTCAACATTTCAAAATAAAAGACAACAGAGAATCTGATGAAGGTATTGGCTAAACTATATAAAAAACCTTCAGCCTCCAACAAGGTATTTCTAAAGAAGCGATTATTTAATATGAAGATGTCAGAAGGTGGGTCTATTGTCGACCATTTAAATGAATTTAATATGGTTACTAATCATCTAATTTCTATAGGAGTGAACTTTGATGATGAGGTTAGGGCTCTTCTAATCTTGTGTTCATTACCAGAAAGCTGGAATGACTTGGTCATCGATGTAAGTAAATCTTTGGTTCAAACACTCTGAAATTTGATGATGTTGTTGGTGTTATCCTTAGCGGGGAAATGCGACAGAAAATCAAAAGTGAGACATCATGTAATGCATTGACTGTGGAGAACAAGAGAAGACAAAGGGAAAGATGAAAGAGCCCAAGGAATTGTGGGAAGTCTAGGAAGGGCAGATCCAAATTTAGATTAGAAAATATAGTGTTGGAACTGTGGGAAGAATGGACATCTGAAGAAAGACTATGGATCTCCAAAGAAAAAATGAGATGGACAACAGAAAAAAAATCATGAAGCAAATGTAGCAGGTGATGTGTTACAAAATGTTTTGATTATTTCTTTAGATAATATTATTGATTCTTGGGTATTAGATTCAAGGGTTTCATTTCATGCCACACACCATAGGAAATATTTTCAAGATTATGTTCAAAGTGATTTTGGACAGGTTTATTTGGGTGATGATGAACCATATAAAATTGTTGGAATGGGTAAGGTACAAATAAAGTTAAAGAATGGAAACCAATGGTTGTTGAAATAGGTAGGACAGTTTTCATATTTGAGAAGAAATATAATTTCAACAAGGAAGTTGGGAAGTGAAGGATGTATATCTACATTTACAGATAAGACATGGAAGGTCACTAAAGGATCACTGGTAATAGCAAAAGGAGAGAAGGTAGGTACATTGTATTAATGCACTGGTAATGTCGACTCTTCTATCTCTTTAGCTTCTAAAAGAGTGATACAACAGTGTGGCATCATAGGCTTGGACACATGAGTGAGAAGGGGATGTAGATATTCCACAAAAGGAATTTGTTGCCAGATCTTAAACAAATTGATTTGGATTTCTGTGAACACTGTGTTTTTGGAAAACAGAAAAGAGTCTAATTTCTTAGAGTCGAAAAGAAAAAGAAGAGTGAAAAGTTAGAGCTTGTGCATACAGATGTGTGAGGACCAGCTCACGTATCATCTCCTAGTGGTTGTCCTTATTATGTTACTTTTATTGATGATCCAACTAGGAAAACTTCGGTTTATTGCATTCGACAAAAATCTGATGTTTTTGACACTTTTAATAAATGGAAAGCTTTGGTTGAGAATGAGACAAGTAAAAGATTGAAGTGTCTCAGATCAGATAATGGAAGTGAATATTGCAGCAAGAAGTTTGATAATTTTTGTTCATACCATGGAATTCATAGTGAGAAGACAATTCCAAGAACACCACAAGAAAATGGTGTGACAGAAAGGATGAAAAAGAAAATCATGGAACGGGCAAGGAGTGTGAGATTGCATGCAGGGTTTCCCTTATAATTTTGGGTAGATGTTGTAGATATTAATGTTTACTTAATAAACAAAGCGTCTTCAAGCTCCTCTGATGGTGGTATTCCAAAGGAGGCATGGATAGGTGAAAAGGTAAATTACTCATTTCTAAAGACTTCCGATTGTGAAGCATTTGTTCATATTGATAAACAAAATAAAACAAAGCTTGAGGAAAAATCCAAGAAGTGTACCTTTATTGGATACGGTGTTAATGATTTTAGTTATCGCTTATGGGATTATCAAAATCACAAAATCATTAGGAGTAGAGATGTGGTATTCAAGGAAAAGGTCATGTACAAAGATCAATTGCAAAAAAAGAAACAGGAAAAGGAAAAAAAAATACACAGTGCTTGATGAAATCAATGAAAATGAAATTCCAAAGGTACCGGAAAATTAAAATGTACAAAAACAAGAGCAACATGTACCTCAAACTCCTGCAAGTGTTGCTAGAATATTGATCACGTTAAGTAGACCCCTTGAGCGATACTCTCTTTCATTGTATTATTTATTGTTAACTGATTCTGGTGAACCAGAAAGTTATGAAGAGGCAATGCAGGGAGACATTAAAAAGAAGTGGGATCAAGGCATGAAAGAGGAAATGGAGTCCTTGGTAAATAACGAGACTTAGGACTTGGTTCAATTGCCTACGAGAAAAAGAGCATTTCAAAATAAATGGGTTTATTGGTTGAAGGAAGAAGATGGAGGAAAGAAGCAGTATAAGGCCAGACTTGTTGTAAAGGGGTTTTCCCAAAAGAAAGGTATAGATTTTGATGAAATATTTTCTCCTGTTGTTAAAATGATTTCAATTAAAACTAATTTAAATCTTGTGGCAGTAGAAGATTTGCATCTTGAACAATTAGATGTAAAAAAAAAATCTCCATGGGGATTTGGAGGAAGAGATTTATATGCAGCAGCCACAGGGGTATGAGGTAAAAGGGAAGGAGAATTTGGTATGCAGATTGAAGAAGAGCTTGCGTGGCCTAAAGCAAGCTCCAAGGCAGTGGTATTTGAAATTTGATAGGTTCATGAAAGAACAAGGTTATAGTGGACATTGAGTTTATTTGAAGAGGCTAGAAAATGGAAGATAAATTATCTCGTTATTGTATGTAGATGGCATGCTTGTTGCAGGGTCTAACATGTAGGATACAAATGTGTTGTGGGTGACTCAACTCGACAATCCATACCAAACGAATGTCATTCAGACGAAGTGCATATCTCAAAAAAGTAAATTCAACCAAGTCGATATCATTAAACCACAGGAATGCATTAATAATATTAATGCTTGGCAGGACATATTCGACCACCCCACCGTCGTCGTTGTCGACACCAAAGTCACATCACACAAATGAGCAATTAATTTCGATGTAATACAGAGGTAAATGAACTAATATCCTCATTGGTCGAGATTGAGTACCCTCTCCACTTACCGCCTATAAATTTGGAGGATGCATACGATTTTACCACACTTCTATTCACATCGGAGCACTCGCACAATTAAATTGTAGAAACCCCAATCGTGCAGTGTAGCTCTAGACGGGTGGGAGAAATCACTTCGAGCCCCAAGAAGTTACAAGAATGTCGTGCATGAGAGGATAGGTAGAAGACACAATGGTTGAACCACAAACAAAATCCAATATTGATACTGTTAGCGATATTTCTTGCAAGGGGGTTGGA
>SNQJ01S0115588.1:0-18297 GCA_010110895.2 Picea sitchensis
AGAACTGTCCATAATGTTCAGTAAGTTGAAACAATGGAGGACATGGGTAGTATAATGCCAAGGATCTACGCAACCTTGGACAACAAGCAAGCAAAATTTTAGTCGCACATGATTGAAGTGGAAGGTATGATCAACAACCATGCCTTTACTATTTTAATTGATTCAGGGGCTAGCCATAGTTATATAGATCCTAAAGTGGTGGAAAGTTTTCAATTGTCGAGAAGCAAACATGAAAAGTCTTGCTTAGTGAAGCTGGCTACAGAAACTAAGAGAAAATTCACTGAGTTAGTTAAGTCCCATCCAGTGGACATGAATGGACTGAGCACAAAGGTTGAATTGAATGTTTTGCCTTTAGGTTCTTATGAATGTCTAATTGGGATGGACTAGTTGGACCAACACGATGCCATCTTGGACTGCCATAACAAGGCATTCACTTGCCTGTATGAGGAAGGAAATCAGAAAACAATCCAAGGAATTCCCAGAGATGTTGCTATCAGAGAACTCTTAGCAATGAAACTGAAGAAGTGCTACAGGAAAGGCTGTCAATTATTTGCAGCCCATGTGGAGGAAACACCTAAGGATAAGTTGTCAAGTATTGGAGATCATGTGGTACTAAAGGAGTTTGAAGATGTATTCCAGGAGGTACCCGGATTACCCCCCAAAAAGGATATTGACTTCTCTGTAAATTTGATGCCTGGAGCAGCTCCAGTGTCGAAAGCTCCTTACAGAATGAGTACGTCGGAGCTAAAAGAACTGTAATTGCAGCTTGAAGAGATTCTAAAGAAGGGATATATATTCCCAAGTGTGTCACCTTGGAGTGCCCCTGTCCTGTTCGTGAAGAAGAAGGACGGGACGTTGAGATTGTGCATTGATTTCAGACAATTGAACAAAGTAACTATAAAGAACAAATATCCTTTGTCGAGGATTGATGACCTCTTCGATCAGTTGAAGGATGCGAAGATATTTTCGAAGATAGACCTCAAGTTGGGATATCACCAAGTAAGGATAAAGGATGAAGACATCAACAAGACCACCTTCAGAACAAGGTATGATCATTACGAGTTCATAGTGGTGCCGTTTGGACTGTTGAAAACACCCGTTGTTTTTATGTGCCTGATGAACAATGTATTCAGGGACTATCTTGACAAGTTTGTCATAGTCTTCCTGGATGAGATTCTGGTGTATTTCAAGTCGGAGGAAGAGAATGAACAACATATGAGGATGGTGTTGCAGGTGCTAAGAGAGAACCAACTGTATGCCAAGTTGAGCAAGTACTTGGGGCATATTATTTCGAAGGATGGGATAGTTGTAGATCCTGAGAAGATTAAGGCCATCAGAGAATGGTCAGCACCAAAGAATGTGATGAAAGTCAGATCCTTTATTGGTCTAGCTGGTTATTACAGAAGGTTTATCGTAAGGTTCTCGAGGATAGCTCACCCTATTACTTCCTTACAAAGGAAGGAGAAATTTTTTTAGTGGACTGAGGAATATGAGAAAAGATTCCAGTGATTGAAGCAGTTGTTAACCAGTGCTCCAATCTTGAGGATCACAGACCCAAATGAATATTTCATGGTGTGCACTGATGCATGCAAAGAAGGACTAGGTGGAGTCCTTAGTCATAATGGATTCGTAATTTGTTATGAATCCAGAAATTTGAAAGAGAACGAAAAGAAGTATGCCACTCATGACTTGGAGTTGGCAGCCATAGTACACGCTCTAAAGAAATGGAGGCATTACCTCATGGGGAGGAGGTTCAAACTGAGAACAGACCATAATGGTATGAAATATTTGTTTGATCAGCCAACCTTTAACACTAGACATAGTAGTTGGTTGGAGTTTCTCAGTGAGTACGATTTTGATATCAAGCATATCAAAGGGAAGGGGAATAAAGTGGTTGATTCACTCAGTAGGAGAGTACACAAATTACATGCTACGACCATTAGCATGTACCAAATTGATGTAAAGGGAAGAATTTTGGAAGCTGCAAATGCGGATTTGCAGTACATGAGGCTGGTAGCCAAGATACAACAAGATGAGATGCCATAGAAAGTGGAAAATAATAAATTGGAAACCAATGGAAAACTTTTGTACAAGAACAAAATTGATATACCTAATGTCCAGGACTTGAAACATATGGTTTTGCATGAAATGCATAATGTGCCTTATGGAGGGCTCCCTAGATATTAGACGATTGTGGCAACAGTCAAGAGCCATTAATTTTGGCCAGGTATGCAGATAGAGATCATTGAATACATTGCCAGATGTATGGAGTACCATAAGGTTAAAGCTAAGCATAGGCACCCAACAGGGTTGCTACAGCCTTTACCCATTCTCGAGTGGAAGTGGGAAGTGGTGACAATGGATTTTATCACAGGATTGCCCAGAATAGGCAAACAACATGATTTAATCATGGTGGTAGTGGAGAAGCTTACAAAATCTTCCCATTTCATTCCGTTAAAGACTACTCACAAGGCAACATATGTTGCTGACATATTTATGAAATAAGTGGAATGATTGCACGAAATTCCCAAGACAATTGTGTCTGACAGGGACCTGAAATTTACCTCCAAGTTTTGGAAGGGGTTGTTTAAGGGGTTTAGAACGAATCTTAACTTTAGCACAACCTATCATCCTAAGTCTGATGGGCATACAGAGAGGGTGAATCAAGTAATAGAAGACATACTGAGGATGTATGTGATGGATAAAACATCGAAATGGGAAGACTACCTACACTTGGTAGAATTCACCTACAATAATGGGTATCAAGCATCATTGAAGATGATCCCATTTGAAGCACTTTACGACAAAAAGTGCAATACTCTAGTAAGCTGGGATAATCCAGCCGATAGAGAAATAGTTGGGCCAGAGTTGCTCAAGGAAATGGAAGAGCAAATGCTAAAGATCAAGTAGAATTTGAAAGTTGCCCAAGATAGGAAGAAGAGTTATGATGATAAGAACATAACCCATAAAGAGTTCAACGTGGGTGACCATGTTTTCCTGAAAGTGAAAGCTAATAGAAGTTCCTTGAAGTTGGGAAACTATGCCAAATTGGCTGCCAGATTTTGTGGGCCATTTGAAATCCTAGAAATTATTGGGCCAGTTGCATATATGCTTGCATTACCTGCATCCATGACACTACACAATGTGTTTCATGTTTCATTGCTTAAGAAATATATACCTTATGCCAATCATGTAATTGATTGGAATGTGATTCAGGTGGAGCCGGAAGGTGTCTTGCAAGTGCATCCTGTGTGCATATTGGACAGGAAGAGAAAATAGCTTCAGAATCGAGCCATAGGGATTGTAAATCTCTAGTGGATCTGGTATAGTCCTAAGGACGCGACATGGGAGCATGAGGATGCTATGCGGGCATAATACCCACATATTTTTGAATATTTTGGAAATCTTGTTGATGCTGTGTAAAGAGTTGCACTAAGGACAGTGAAAAAATAAGGGGGGGGGGAATTGTAATATCCCCAAGAACTAGCCCTATTGTAATTATGAATTGTAAACATGTTTTGTAGGTTGGTTAGCCGAGTGTTGATAAGTTAGTGGGATTATGTGTTTATTAGGCCGAAGAGCCTAAGTGTTAAAGGCCAGGAGCCCGTTTTTGTATATGTAATTATGCAAAACATTTTTAAAAATATAAACATCATTCCATGTAGACCGACCACGAAGAAAGAGTGATGGGGGACTAAGATTCCACAGGGTGGGTAAGGGAAAGGGGGATGAAAGGTTGGAAAGAGAGGCTAAGTGTTGAGCCTAGGGACTGAGCTAGGGGGCTTATCTCTAGAGGGGATAATAATTTATTATTATTTCCTTAAAAGGCTAAGGTGGACAATTGTTGAGTGTTGTCCTAAGTTATTGGAAAGGAACGTATGCAAAATGGAGTGCATGCAGCTCCAGGAAGACAAGTGTCGACCTGGGCACATGCAGTTAAAGCTGCAGAAGTTAGTCATGGAGGGGGTTCTTGTAGGTTGGTTAGCCGAAAGTGTTGATAAGCTAGTGGATTATGTGTTTATTAGGCCAAGAGCCTAAGTGTTAAAGGCCGATTCCATTTTATATGTAATTATGCAAAACATTTTTAAAAATATAAACATCATTCCATGTAGACCCACCAAGAAAGAGTGATGGGGGACTAAGATTCCAATGTGGTGGGTATGGGAAAGGGGCTGAAAGAAGCTGGAAAGAGAGGCGTTGAGCCTTAGGGACCGAAGCTAGGGGGCTTATCTTTAAAGGGGATAATAATTTATTGTTGTTTCCTAAAGGCTAAGGTGGGCATTATCGGTGTTGTCCTAAGTTATTGGAAAGGAACGTGATGCAAAATGGAGTGCATGCACCCGTGAGTTATCGCGTCGACTGGCACATGCGCTAAAGCCGCCAGGTTAGTCATGAGGGGGTTCGCTCCTCATTGTGTCATCCTTTGTGGTTGATCTATGGATACCAGCAGGAAGCTCCGAAAGGAGAAACCAATGATGTTTTCCTGAGAAGCCGAAGCATCCTTCGTCCGAACCATGAATCGGCCAATCGACTCTAATTCCCCATCACACACCCTAAGAACCAAAGGGGAACCCATGGACTCGAAAGTCGCGTTCTGCGTGGCCTGTGAACTAGCTTATCTACCCTATAGAGCTCCGAGTCTGTACCTGAACCATTCTTGGGTCGTTGTCGCTTTTATTTTCCTGAGTAGTGTTGACCTATTGTTGTTATCCTCACCTTGCAAGAATTGAGTAAGATGGCCAAGAACCGGGTTGTTAGGCCCGTGGAAGAAGAGGCAAGTTTTCAAGCCCATAAACATTCTCTCCAGGAGAGAGAACTATTGGGAATTACTCTTTGTGTGCCATGTGTCATCTACAAAGCTCTGATACTTCCTTTTCGGTTTGTTGTTGAATCCCAAGTGAAGGGAGGTTAGCAGCCGAAGAACTATCCAAGTGACAAAGAAGGTGTATACCCCTGGGTGGAACAAGCATGTGGGGAACGAGATTCTGTGGAGTAGTGGGCTTAAGAAGGCTCCCCCTGGAGAGAATCCTTCGGGTTTCTCCGCGTGCTCTCAGAACTCCCAGTCTAGGATTCCCTTACCTTGGGTGGAGCTTTTAGTCCCAGCTTGGGGTGACCCACCGAGTGTGATGAGAAGCATGGTCTAAGGATGGGAGGCCTGGAAGGTTCCGCACGGGTTGGTGGAGTTACCTCAGTTTCAAGATAAGTATCATCATGTGTTTAATTTTAATTAAAATGCATGTCTGTGATGCTTCTAATATTATCATGTGTTTCTTTGCAATTATGAATTACCTAATCCTATTCAATTTCAGAGATTAATACCGTGGATTTCTCAGATTGATGGTTGCTCTCATTAAATGTGTTGAAATGGATTTAATGCATGTATATATTTGAGAATGTATCCGATAAAATACTGCCCTATTGTGCTGGGGGTGATGGCTCCGGGATCTACAGAACACCATCTTGAGATGCTCAAAGGCGCTTCTTCCCGAAAGTATAGTATTGAGTCAACATATGGATAAATCATTGAGATGACTAATGTTCTTGTTGGTGATGTGTCAAGCTAGAAGGAGCAAGGGTCTCTGAATGGAATTCCATTGAATGACCTCCCTGTTTAAGTACCGCCCCACTGGAAAACCAAAATGGATCCTTCTTAATCTCAAAGGGATGATTCTTATCCAAAAAATGGAGAACCTATGCAAAGTATAATGTGGGTGGAAGCTGAGGAAGTGGTACCCAACCTTTCGCAAAAAATATCAAGTTCATGGGAATTAGAGTGCGTTGGCCATTGTTCCAAAACCTATACCCGAGATGGATTTGATCGACCCCATGATATGGATAGTATGAGTCCCAAATGTGGAACTAATGTGTGTCCAACATAGGATTTATTTATCTGAAGTGTATGTGCCCACAATAGCTTGAGGATGTTGCAGACATGCTGAAGATGTTCTGCCAAAGAGTTAATGAAGACCAATATATCATACAGATAAAATGATCACTCATTTACCCAAATGACTGGCTACATTCATGCAAACTTGATGGTAGTCAACTTTCAAATCCATCTGTGTGAAGGAATAATACCCTTGTAAGTGGTCCAACATTTCCTCAATCTGGGGTAGGAGTTAGTGGGTTTTAACATTGGATCACATGGGCATGATAGTAATACCGGGTGCCATTCCTCAATCATCCTTGTTTCTAGATGCGGGGATTCATATTGAGACAATGAAGGTGGAATATGGCCTAAGTTCAAAAGTCGACCAACTGGGTGTTCCATCTTAGTGGCCTCCCAGGGAGTGATGTGATAGAATAGGGTGTCAGGAAAAGAAGCACCAAGAATTAGATCAAGTGTGAGCTCAATAGAGAGACATGGGCAGTTTCGTTGGTTGTGTGAAGACATCTACAAATTATTAGAGTGGAGGATCCATGGTAGGAGGTACAAGGTTATTCAAGTTGTCTGGGTTAATGGGGAAAAATCCAAGAACAAAGACACATTGTTCAAACTGACGACTAACCAATCGCATTTATCAAGTATTGTATCGCGGTGGATTTGGTGAGAATAATAAGTAAAACAAATAGGGTGATCCCCCTTTATACAGCAAGTGTTATTGATGAGATTTAACATGATAAATAATGCGTCGGGCATGTTGGTAGGGAATTCCAAGCAAAAAATTGATACAATAAAGAGGAGAGACGTCACACTGTAATTCATAGTATCAATAAAAGTAGGTGCTGTCCAATCGTAAGGGTAACTACACAACACTAGGATACAGGGAGACAAGGGCCTTCCTTTTGTACCCACCCCAACTACTATGGGGTTAAAAGCAAAGATCGACGGGAGGTTCGTGTGTGACTGAAGTTTGGGGCGTAATGTTTTCGATTTGCTATCCAAGATGAGAGTAGCCAACTCATGTTTAATATGACAATTATGTGTAAACAAGGGTATATTATAGATGTCGAGTTCATTAGTGGTCATAAAGATCAGAGAAGGGTCTACTTCGATAGGATTGTCGATAGAGACTATTTCAGGATGGGAAGGGGAATTTAACTTAGCAACCTCTGCAAATAGAGTCTATTTGGTGCAAATTTTCTTGACTGCCCGACATTTTGCAGATGCATGTGAGTTGGTATTATAGCTGGGTACAATCGTAAGGGATTTTTGGGTGTGTATGGGGAAGTAGGGGAAACAAGGGAATGCTTAGTATGAAAAGGACTAGCAGTAGAGGGACCATATCAGGTTGGGGGTAAGCAGATTTGAGGAGCCACTTTATGCTCCACGACCAAGGATCGAAGAAAGGCCTCGTCCAAGGAAGGAGACTCAAACAAAATTATGGACTTCACGACAATTATTTTTAATAAACCCGAATTAAATTTGAAAATCAATACCTATTTCGGATATGAAATGTGTAGTTGGATGTGCAATTTGTAGAAGACATATATGTAGCTATGTACTGACTAATGAGCGAGTTGTTAGATTTGCAACCATTTGGCAAGGAGGTTCTATCGATATCCCAAGAGATAGAAGTGGTCTCTAAGTGCCTGGAAAAATCCCTCCCACACAGAATGTGTGGTTTCTGTGTCTCGACTGGGTTACCTAAGTCCATGACCTAGGAAGAATTCTTTCAGCTGAGTGTCCCACCATGTTTGCGCAATTACCTCAAGTTGCAGATCGACAATATGAAGCTTTGTGTCTTATGTCATCTCATGACATGTATGAAAGTATGTGGAAATACCGCTGGCCAAGAATCATATTCTCCATTCATTTGGCCAACAAAATTTGGTAATTGGAAGTGTGTATCGATTTGCATGGGTGTTGGATCTCTACGTTGTTGCATATGGATTAGCTCCTGGAGAGCCATTGTTAAATATTGAATTGGAGTTGTGGTAGTGGATGCATAATCCTCTATAGACGACTCTCTTTGCAATGGCATAATTTTCATTCACTATGAATGCCAATATGTCACTATATGCTACATTGAGAATCACTGATCTCCTAAGGGAACTGAGAAGGAACCCAATACCTTGAAGAGGGCGTGTGGAGAATGGAGAAAGATGAACATACCGAAGCCTTGAGGAGGTGCATTAGAAGTCCCCGGAGAAGCTGGATGTCTTTAGCCTCTGGATAAAAAAAAAATTGTCGGATCAATTCCTCTCTTCTAAATCTAATGACCGAGCGTAATTTGACTTTGGATCCGCATCGATACCAATTTCCAATTCAAATTTGAAAAACACACATAAAACTAAATGTGTAATGAAGAACAAAAATTAGATAGCGCGGAGCGGAGAAAATAGAATATACACGAAAATGGATGAAGAATTAGAACATAAAATAACCATCACATCTTCTTGACTGAGAGAGGAGTGCCTTCTATAAGCATGAAATATTTTCTCTTCTTGTTATTAGCCGACATAATAGAAGTTGCAACAACTAACCAAATGATCACAACAATAATTTCTAAAAGTGCACAAAATGCTTGTTATTAGTCAGATTACAATAGAAGTTATTAGCTAGTTATAATAGAAGTTGTAACAACTATCTAAAATGATCACAATAATAATTGCTAAAAGCTACCCAACGCTTTCAGTGGAAAGTGGTGAAGCTTAACTACTATCTACAATGTAAATATCCAAATAACTACAACACTAATTAAAAAATACTCACTATGAGCACCCTCATCCCGGCGGACAGCGCAATGCGACTTACTCAGGCCCAAAAGTTCCCAATGTTGTTTAATGAGCTTCTTTAGAAAAAGAGGTGAAATTCGGTAAGTCAGAAAGTTGTTTTTACCCGCGAATTATTTCCTTTTAGGTTTATATCAAGGCAAAGTATATGGTTTTAAATTAAAACCAAATGGTTATAATTATGTTGATTCATTGAGGTTGTTCAACAAAACATAAGCTAGAATCTTGATTTTGTGTAACAAATCTCTGGCACATGGTGGGAGATTTGTCTTAATTAAGGATGTGTTGGAGATTGTACATGTGTATTGGATGTCCATTGCACATATACCAAAAGGAATTTTATAATATCATTAAAAAATTTGTTGTAGTTTTATGAACTAAGATAAAGAAAAATTAAGGAATTCCTTTGGTCAAATGAACAGAGTGAAAACCCCAAAAGAAATAGCTGGATGGATGTTGAAGCATATTTTTGTTTAGTGTGGCCCTAGTTGCAAAAGGTATTTGAGGTTAATTTATAATGAAGGCCTTTTGGGAAAAGTGATGAGGAAGAAGTATTTAAAAGGAAAACCCATGGTAGAATGGTTTAGGGTGGAAAGGAAAAGCGCTCAACAAGCTTTAACTATATGGAAATATTTGGCAAGGGATTTTTTCTATAGTTGGTGTTATCACATATATTTGCTTCGGCGTTATCCGCCCGTGGCTTGTATAGGAAGCCGCCCGAAGAATCATGCAGAGAAGCTCATTTCGGGTTTAAAATACAAACAGGTGGGCTCAGTTTTGCAATGTTGGAGATCCCCTATGAGGATTAGATTAGCGGCCCCCGCATTCAAAGTTTTATAATTCGTAACGGCATAAAACGCCCCGGCGCTAAAAGTCCCGGCTGATCTCGCCATCCAAACTCCAGGGAGCCACACGCCATCAGATCTATCACTTCAGGAGTTTTAAATGAGAAACATTGCAAAGTGCCTCAAGTCTCGAAGTCCCAAAGCACTTGTATTGGTCACGTAAGAAGATTCGGCATGGCCTCGAGGCATCGGGATTGGCCTGAAGAAGTTGTGGGCACCGCCTGGAGAATTCATGGGTGTCAGCCTCATCCTCGTCCCGTTGAAGGTAGTTAATGGAAATGGGAGTGGTGGTTGAAACTTCAACTCACCCCATAAATGCCATGGAGGGTCATTGTAGAGACAAGTTACAAATGGAGGCCCCCTTTGATGGATCGCATTTTCCTGAAGGTCGATGCTGAGTTTAAGTTTATGGGCCCTGAATAAGAATGCATGCAGATTCTGATATAAGAAGAGGTATATGGAAAGCCTTGAATGCAATGGCTGGAGCGCAACCTTGGTGGTTGTGGACAATTATGAGTATAAGTAGGTAGTTTTGATATTTTGTTAAGGTCGAAGGAATAAGCAATGCTCCCAGATTAAACTTTTGATGAAGAACTTCGGTTCTCTGGTTATGTATTTTGCAATGAGACTTCTTGTTTAATGAATGAAAGTCGGTGTCTTTTTCATCCTATTTGCCTCTGATACCAAAGTTTCCAGGATTGAAGGATTCACATGGATTGTTTTGACTGTATTGTAATGTATGTTTAACTGCAACATGTTGTTATTTATGCGTTCTTCAGCCTGTTTTGAATCCAGGATCTTGTATTTGAAGCCTCCCAGCTACCGGAAGACCTGATGTCTACGCAGACATCCACCTTCCTCACCAAAGTCTTCCCTCTATTCACCTCTACTCCAACTCACTAAAGTTAATTAAGACCTCACCTACATATGCATACCAACTAGCTCTGAAGTTAAAAACGATCTCATCTTGAGTCCCAGACCCATTTGACCTCTTTAAAATCAACCCATGACATAAAACACTGATGGCACTTGTATTACCTCCAATGCAACTGAGGTGACTTCTAGTGCTAACACAAATGAAAATTGCAGTTTGGAGAATAAGAAAGGGAAATAAAGTTATAATTATGGAAGATTCTTTGATTGGTTGTAAAGGAAAGCATAGATTGTGAGAGCACAAAAAAATTGATTTTCATTCAATGGGTATTTTCTCACTAGAGGGAATATCAAATCCAAATGCAACCAATGCTTGGTCTTAGGATTGAAAAACAACAAAAGTTCTAAATTTATAGGGAGAAAAGACAGAAGAATGAACCCACTATGTAAATTTGTTAAAAAAAGTGCCATAATGCTCTCAAAGTAAGAGGATGTAATCAAATGGTACGGGAGTACACAATAAAATTTAGTTATTCAACAAAGACTAGTTAGGAGAAAGAGCCTAGTGGTGGAAGGTAGTTCAAAAATTGGAGATCCTTTTGAAATCTAAAATTTTTCTTTGGTTGTCTTTGGAAAAACAAATATTGGCATGGGACAATTGTCAAAAGAGATGTTGGCATGTTCTAGGCAGATGTGCCCTGTACAAAGTGAAGAATCAGTGAATCATCTATTTGTAAACTACACTTTTTCAAGATTTGTTTGGGATGAAATGTTACAAGTCTCTGAGGGTATCCTTTAAAGGAAATTCAAAACCTTTGAAATAAAATAATCATAGAATATTAAATGAACCCATCATTGATTATGAAAATGCATGGGGTTCTTTAAAGGCAATTCAAAACCTTTGAAAGAAAATAATCATAGAATATTAAATGAACCCATCATTATTATGAAAATGCATGTGGCTTCTTCGATAGGGCATGCTATGGAGCTCTAGGTATGTGTGGAGCAAGGGCCATTATGTTCTTTGAGTAAACTCATTATATAATTTTGAAATGTGTTGCTAGGTGAAGAACAAATAATTGAGAAAAGTTTTGTGCTTTACGGACTCTTATGAATGTTGTATATTGAAAAAATTTGCATAGATTTTGAGACTCCAAGTTATTGATGACTTTAAGAAACAATAAATGCAAAATGAAAATATAGTGTTAGTCTCAATTATGAATCAATTTTTGAAGGTAAAAGGCAAGTATGCAATTTTTCTTTTCTAATTTATATAGAATTCAACTCAAAAGTTGATTTTCTATCTAAAAAGATTTATTAATGCACAAGGAAATCCCCATTAAAAAAAAAATCGAGGAAGAGCCCAAATTTCAATTTCTGAAAGATCTTTGTATTGATTGTAATAGTGTTGAAGTTGTAGCACTCAAAATAGAATTTTTTGTTTAAAGAAATGTGGCCCTTTGGAGTCTAGGAACATTGTGATTAAGTGGTCTTAGGATAGTTTCAAATGTTGTTTTTAATTTAAGTACATGTTATATATTTATAGTGCTTCAAAGGTATACAAGTTTTGTTAATAATTACATATTTCATTGAATATATATATAATTTCTTCAAACTTAAATAACTTACTAATAAGTATATTATTTGAATCCTTAAAAAATAATATGATTTTTTTTTCAAGTTATATTGTAATTTTAATACTGAAATACTCAATAAAAAAAATTATCTTGAAAAAAGGTTTAACTTTGTTATCTTAAATTTATTTTGTAATTTAGTATCTTACATATAATTATTCCAAAAATACTACTTCTTTCTTATTGCGCTATAAATAATCAAATGCAATTTACAATTAATTTAGATATATTATATATATATAATAATAATTGGTTATTAATTAAAATATTTAATTAATATTATATATATATATATATATATATATATATATATAATCCATTTCAATGATGATATTTACCATCAATAAGTTTATGCTTTCTTTTTTCTCCATAGATACTTATTAAATTCGAAATTGAAAGATGTGCGGTACTGCTGAGAGTACCAAAAAATAACAATAAAAAACTATGAAATGAATGGGATAGAGATTTTATTAAATATAAAAAAAGTTAATAAAATTGAAAAAGATTTATATTAGTTTTGTTGGAAGTTGCAATTGACGTTTCAGTGACATCGTAGAGGTAGGTAAAGATAAAGGCAGAGTCGAGTAAAGCAAGATACATGAGCAGAAGAGGATAACGTTAAATGTTTTGCACATTTACGTGAGATTAATTAACTTAAGTAGGCTAAAAATGACCACAAAAAAAAATTGATGTTATTTTTGAATAATAACATATATTATATATGTTATAATTCTTTTAAAATTTACTCATTATTTCAAAATTACATAATTTAAAAAAAAAAAGACTTGCATTTTGTTAAAGAAAATTGTGTATGGCATATATATATATATATATATAAAGTGAAATATTTTGTGCCAAAACAAAAGCTGCTTCTAACACTGGCACTACATGATGATTATTATCTGTCAAGCTGCAAGAAAAAAGCAACACGGAGGTATGGCCAGAAACGTTTAAAACTTTGTATAGATATTAAAACAAATGAAATTGCTACATACAACCAAACACAATCGCAAATCTCAACTGCAAATCTGGTACATACTATCCTATACATCGGGTCACATTCATATCGCACTTCTCTATTCTAACACACACTATTCATATTACGATGCTTCTTATCGGTCAAGTCTCAAGGGAAAAGCGACACGGAGGGATGGCCGGAGGCCTTATCAGCAGTAACATAAAAAGCTCAGGCGTCTGCTCTTCCTCTTTCTCTTCACCTTCCTCATTACTTGCTTTGGTCTTCGGGAATCTTCGCTTTGATTTTATCCATCAGCCCCGGCTTCTGAGTTGAACTAGGATGAGCAGTCTGAGTTGAACTAGGATGAGCAGTCTGAGTCTGAGTCTGAGTCTGAGTCTGAGTATGGCCTCCGGGAATCATCTGTTTGATTTTATCCATCAAAGGGTTTCTGAGTTGATTAGTATGATAAGCCTGAGGTGGTTGCGGTCCTGGTACTCAGGATCACCAGCCTGAACGGATCCTATATTTTGAGCCATGATAAAATACTTTTTCTAAAAGGCAGATAGATATCGATCAACAAATTGAGAGATATATAACAGAATGAAAATCCTCTAAAATTTCCAGGTGAAATATGATGAGATAATAAAAGGAAATGGCAATGAAAGAAAGAGAGTAGAGCGTGAATATTTATAGCTCCGGTGGTGGCGTGTGGAGTTGTCTTGCCTTGCTGCAGTGCAAGCGGTGCGGTGCCGTGTTGAAGATACGTTTAACCGGCAAAGTTAAAGATAATAGTTGGCATCTTGGAATGTGGCTTTAACCGCACGTCTTGACTCGATCGATATACATTTTATACTTATCCATAAACCCTCAACCTCACGAGAACGTCCTTCGTTCCTTGTCTTCTCCTCCCTGTGGAAGCGACCGTACCAAGTGAATCCTCAGCGCAGGCTGCTATAGTGATCAATACTAAATTCCAAGATAATAGTTGGCATCTTGGATGAAATCATAGTTATCAAATTCGACTGAATTGCTCCAAACAATACGTAAAGTCGATTTGATGGGCGAATTATTTGGTTTGATTAGATTCGTTTCAAATGCGTTTGGTTGAGAGATGTTTCAGGTATGGCAAATACTATCCACCAAGCAGCCCAATCATTAGTGGGCTGCTTCATGGTACCTCATAGCCATAACAATGTATGCTGCCATCCATGCATGAATGATTGTGTTCCTAACATTAGGAGAAGGTGATGGGAAGTCCATGTCATGATTCGAGCACGCTTGATGAAATTTAAATTTCAAATTTTGTAAAGCGCGTTGGTTTGTTTGGTATGGTCAGGAAGAACATCTCAACAGGAATCTTGAAATTTCTAAAATTTTACCATTGAATAGTTTTGTTTAATGCCCTCCATTGAGTGTGCAATTCTTTTAATAAACTTTGTTATAATCAGAAAACTCACACAGACATACCAAACAGAGACACGGGAGAACACAAAATCCACTTGTTTACGGCATTACAGGTATCCATATTTATACAATGGTGAGATGAGTTGCACAGTTAGATGAGTTGCACAGTTGATTGGTTTGAAGATGAATGGTTGGAAGAAATTTTTGGTTCTTCCAAGAAGTTATTGTCTGTGTATTACTGGACACTTATCTCATCAACGATCAGGCTCTTTGTTTAATTAATTTTTAACACCCCCTTAATTAAACAACTTTACAACACCTATCTTATCTCTACATATTACAAACTATCCTTCCCAAGAGGCTTTGTAAATATATCTGCAGCATTATCTTTTGTGTTGCAATACAATACATCAATGTCTCAATATGCTTTGACCAAGCATGATACACTCGGTTGTTTTCCAATTTGATGGAACTCTTTGGTTGTCACATTGAATGATTGTTGGTACATTTTGCTTTTCTCCACATCTTCAAGTATCCTCCTTAGCCAAATTGCTTCATAGGTGGTAATGCATAATGCTTTGTACTCAGATTTAGGTGGATGACAAGAAACAATTGGTTGTTTTAACATGATCCCTTATCCAATACTGAATACATATCCTGTAGTAGACTTATTGTCATCTGGATCTCCTACCTAATCAGAGTCTTAGAAACCTGTCAACTCAACATCAAAATCATTAGTATACCTAATACCAAAATAAATAGTTCCTTTCAAATATCGGAGGACTCTTTGCATCTTTCCAGTGATTTTCATGAGGTTTAGCCATAAATTGGCTAAGAATGCTAACTGAATATGTGTGGTGAGATAATTTAGACTTCCCACCAACTATCATACAAAGTACCATCCACTTCTTTGAGTCATCATTATTGATGAGCTTAACATTTTGTTCTAATTGAGTAGATAATGGCTTACATGTGGTCATATTAAACCTCATGAGTACCTCCTTTGTATATTTTCTTTGTGTTATTAAGGTCTTACCATTTTCTCCATACCTCAAGACCTAAACATTAATGTAAATGTCCAAGATCCTTCATTTCAAAATGTTGTGACAATTTCTTTGATCTCTTGAGTCTCTAATCAACCCATTTGACTATTTCTATCTTTCTTGATATACAAATTGGTATCACTTTTACTTTTTATAAAACTTTGTTGAAAGAAAATGTATCAATTTGTATACAAGATGTTTTTGTCATTTCTTTACAAACCCGTCTAGTTGAACAAGATAAACCTCTTCTTTTAATTTTCCATTCAAAAATGTTGACTTGACATCTAAGTGGTGCAACTTCCAATTTAACTTGGTAGCCAATGCAAACATTGATATAATAGTATTCATTTTTGCTACAAGTGAAAAGGTGTCTTCATAATCTATCCCTTGTTTTTGTGAATAGCCTTTGGCAACCAATCTAGATGTGTATTTGTCTACAACCAATCTAGACGTGTATTTGTCTATACTACGATCAACATTAAATTTATATTTGAACATCCATTTTGATCCTATGGGGGTTTTTGTTCTCACGCAATTATGTGAATTCCCATGTTTCATTTTTAATTATAGAATCATATTCTTATTTCATGGCATCCATCCATTCTTTATGGTCCTTAGCTTGCTCATAATTTAAAGGCTCTACCACATCCATAGCTTGAGTTATTAAGGCATAGTCTCTATACCCAACCGAGGTTTTAGATTGTCTTATTGTCCTCCTTAGTTCTTCACTCTTTGTGGAGTTCCTTCACCTCTTCTAGGCATGCTCTAGCTACTTGTAGAATCTATGATGCTTGAAGCTCTTCTTGGACTTATTCTTCTTCTTCTTTAGTACTTTCCTCATTTTCTTGTAGATTCCATACATCATAACCATACATTTCAATACTTCATCTGCATTTTCATGAAACAACACATCTTTACTTGCAAACACCTTTACGACATTGTTAGGATCAAACATTTTATAGGATTTATATTGTGTACAATAACCAATAAATATGCATTTGATTGCCTTTGCATCAAGCTTTCTTCTATCTTCTTTTGGAATGTGAGCAAATGCTTTACTCCCAAATATTCTCAAGTGACTCACTTCTGGTTTATATCCATAAAAAGCTTCAAAAGGTGGTTTGTGCTCTAAAATTTTTGTAGGACTCCTATTCTTTAGATATACAGCAATACTAATTGCTTCAGCCCAAAAACCATTAGAAAGATTTTTACCTTGTATCATGCTGCGAGCACATTCAACCAAGGTTCTATTTTTCCTTTCTGCTACTCCATTTTGCTGAGGAGTATGTGGCACTATAAACTGTTGTTGAATCCCATTATTTTTGCAATACCTAATGAATGCCCCTGATGTATACTCCCCTCCTTGATCTGACCTGAGAATCTTTATGCTCCTTCCTGCTTGCTTTTCAACCATATTCTTGAATTCTTTAAAGTATTCAAAGACATCACTTTTCTTTCTCATAAAATAGACCCAAGTGTATCTAGTTCTATCATCAATAAAGATAAGGAAATTATATGCTCCTCCAAGAGATCTAATTTGCATGGGTCCACAAACCTCAGTATGCACTAGTTCAAGAATTTCTCGCCTTCTTTTATCTATATGCATAGGAAACTATTCTCTATGTTGTTTTCCTAATGCACATCCTTCACATTCAATATGTTCACTCTTAAACATTGGAAGACCTTCTACCATTTCTTTCTTCTGAAGCATCATAAGATCATTATGGTTTAGGTGTCCATACCTTTGATGCCATAGCTCTTCCATTGACATAGTTGTGTATGCCAACGCTTGATGATCCCTCTTTGTAACATCAAGCTTATATAGTCCTCCAACTCTTGATCCTCTTGCAATGATTTTGTAGTGATCATGTATATCTTTCACCACACATTGTGACTTAACAAATTCTACTTTTAGATCTTGATATGCAATGGTGGATACCGAAATTAAATTCTTCTTTATGCCTGGCACATACATTACATTATGGATTTGTTTCACCTCACCAGTAGGTAAAGTCACAGATACATCTCCATACCCTTTAATTTCATGTGACCTATCATCTCCTAGATAGATCTTATGGACATCATTGATGTTTTCCTGATATGTATCAAACCAATCCTTATTACATGACATATGAATTGAAGCACCAGAATCAATAAACTGGGCATTAGCATCATTAGTGTCTGCTGATAAAGCAACATCAGAAACAAACTTGAGATTTTTGAAAACATCACATACTCTGGCACCTTTATCAACAAAATTTATTGAATGCTTGTTATATTTGGACTCATTAAACTTCCTCCTCCTACAATCTTTAGCATAATATCCAAACTTACCACAGTAGTAGTATCCTTCATTCTTCTTTACATTTCCGTTTGTGCTTGGTGGTGCCCTTCCATTATCTGGTTTTGAATGAGGCCTTCCTTCTTTATTTCTCCTCCATTAATTTCCTTTGTAGGGTTGTTTCCCTTTCACCACCAATGCTAGATCTGAATTGTGAGACCTGTCATTTAGATTCTTTCTGCGTTCCCCCTCTTGCAGAAGAATACATGTCAATTCATCAAAAGTAGGGGCCTTTTCCTTAGCTGCAAGACTAGTAATGAACATTTGATATTCATCTAACATGCCATTTAATCTGACAGTGACCAGGTCAGTACTAGAAATCTTTTCACCAATATCTCCTAGCTTATCTTTCAAATCTTTGATTTTAGAAAGAAAGTTATTGATATTTTCATTCTCCTCCATCTTAATTGAAAGAAGATTACTCTTCAAAAATAATACACGGTTTGTGTTCGTCATCTCATACAAACCTTTAAGTGTCTCCCAAGTTTCATGGGATGTTTTGCATTCCCTAATGTGTGGGATG
>SNQJ01S0115588.1:18307-31302 GCA_010110895.2 Picea sitchensis
ATACCAGGTTTTCTTTCTCACAGGAAGGGATGAATCTCAACGTAACATTACAGAAGAAAATCTCGTCTTGCAGGGGTATACCGACTATGCTGGACTTATTTTAAGGTATATTTATTTTTCGTCTTCTGCAATCCTGAACTGTGTATGTTGTGAAACGAAAGTAATGGTGTGGTATTTTCGTTGATGAAATATAAATGTAGAGAACGCAAAGCGAAAGGAAAAAGCGCAGTAGTGTTCAAGTCAGAAAAGAGGGAGGAATTAATGAAGAATGGGTATCGTATATGGGGCAATGTTGGAGATCAATGGAGTGATATTGTTGGAAGCGCTGTGGGTGCTCGTACATTCAAGCTTCCTAATCCCATGTACTTCGTGCCTTGATCGCTCCAAATCCTGACTAATTAATTACAGGCCTCCACTGGAAGAAGCAAATAATAATAACAGTTTAAATGCTGAAGGGAAGAATAAAATACGAATAATATGTATTGTAATGAGGATGGTATATTAGAACTTTCTTTGAATATGTTCTGCTCTGCTACAATTGTATTCGCATTCTTGAGCTTAACAATTATGAATCGTTGTATTCTTATTCTTGAGCTTGACAATGAAGAATAAAAAAGAGAATATGAGATAATATATCATTGAAAATTGATATGCCAGTAACAGTTGGTTGTGTAATATTCCGACTACAGTTTGCAGTCCATCTTTAAATCATTAGATATCAAATCGAATAATAAGCTCTTACTTGGAGAAATGGGTCGCAGTCTCTTTCGATCCTCTTCGACAGCATCAACCCACTTGATTTAGTAGTACACACTTTCATTTCATTTCAGTTTTTTCATTTTGAATTTGAAGGTCCGAGTCTAAACTTATAAGAATATTTTTTTTATAACGAGATATTTGTTCGAAATCTGACAAGAAATTGTTAGATTCCCAGATTTAAGTGATTATTTCTAGTGTCACAGGGTATTCAGCATGTTGAATCCATTTCTACATTTAGAAATGGATTTTAACAACAAAAATTAGTGATTTCATGCAAATTTATGTAGTTGGATTCTGGCAAAAAAAACAAAACTATTTAGACTAACAGTTAGACAGCCATGGTGATTCATTTTGTTGAACATTATCGACTTCATTTATAAAGGGGTTTTAAATTGTGAAAAACAAAATCAATATAATGTAGATATATGGTAGGTATGGAATCTAGTAAAAATAGGGTTTGTTGACCAATATATTATTATTTAATTCATGAAGGGAGTTTTAAATTATGAAAAATAAAATCTATATATTACAAATATATATATATAAGATTGTATAAAAGTCTCTCAAAATCAAAGAGTGCACAGAACTTCCATGGTTTCAATCTGTAAACACTGAGTTGCCCTGAGGAGAAACCAGCTTAGTCAGTCGAACTGCTTCATAACTGAAGTCTTAGACTGCTACTGACGCAAATAGAGTTCAAAATTCTGGCCCCTAACGGTGGTCGTTACAACTGTGCAAAGTGTAAACATAAGCATAATAACCATAGACAATTGCATGAGAGGTGGCCAAAAAGGTGGCCATGCACAAAACAAAGCAACAGACAAATCACCGGTATGGGTTGTAGTGCGGCCACGCGGCTAGGAAGAAGGTGCTGAATGTCGGGTCCCCAGGAGGAGGAGGCTCCTCCTCGACTAGTGTCTCGTCTAGTTCCATGGCATCCTCCAACTGTGGTGGCACGTTCTCCTCCTTCTGGACATCCTCCGATCGAGATGGAAGCCCCTGCTCCTCGTGGTCTGGCTCGGTGTGGACCAACGTTTCCAGTGAGGGGGGTGGTGCCAACATTGGTGCCAAATTTGTTGTTGCTTGGGCTACGTCTGCTGGGAGGTGAGGAGCACCCTGCATTGTGGAGAGCAAATGCAGAAGTTGGGAGGCTTTGTCGTCTAAGGTCTCTAGGCGGAACCGGAGGTCATCCATGTCTTGACGCAAGTCGAATACCAAGCTCTGCAACAGTCCAAGGCCTGTTTTCCATTCACATTCTGGATCAGCGTTGGAGCTGGCTCGAGAGTGGGGTTGTTGGCGTGAATTTTGACTGGCTTCTGGACCATCCATCTGATATCGAGCATCGAGAGGCTGGGCCTGAAGCGTCTGGGAGGCCAGAGAGTAGGGAGGAGCCAATGGGCCTAGGTGTGAAACAGAGGCCGAATTAGAAGAAGGTCCTGGGTTGTAATCCAGTGAGGTCGATGAGCAGTCCAACCCCTCCATTCTGTTGGCAAGGGACGCGGAGAGGGGTGGGAGAGATGCAGGAGTTTGGGTCGACTGCACTAGGGAGGAGGACGAGGTGGCCGACGAGGAGGAGGATAAAAGGGAGGGAGGGGATGGGGGATGGAGGACCAAGCGGGGTCGGCTTGGATGCCAGGCTGACCTGCATTTAGACTTTCCTCGTAGCCTGGGAATCTCTGAGACACTGGGAGAGCGAAAGTGAGCCAGGAACAGACTAGGAGAGGACGATAGCAGAGCAGGGAAAGACTGGGCAGGAGGTCAAGCTCTGAGAAAAACAACCAGGAAGGAATGAGCTATCTAGAGCTATTGAAGCAATTTAAATAGGTCGGGGAGCTGGCAAAATTCCATAAATAACTGCACGTGCAGAGTAAAGGATGAACCAAGGTGTTGGTCCATCGAATGGACGAGAAGGCAGAGCATGGCACATTGAGAGTAATGGCACCCTGCCTCGAGTGAGCTGAACTTAAAGGCATGAGGCAGGTGAGAGGGAGTAGTTGGCACCATGGAGGATCTCTTTTGGCTACTCCGCCTTACGTGTGTGCTCCACTAGCACCCCATCTGGGGGATATATTATAGATATTCTAAGTAGTGAGGAAATTTAGCAAAAATAGGATTCATTGATCAATATTTGATCACATTAATTCATAAAAGGGTTTTTAATTGTGAAAAATAAAATCAATATATTGTATGTATTAGAAGAATTTAAATAAAAATAGGGTTTTTTAATCAGAAAGATGTATTGAGTTTAATGGTTAAGAACATGTGTTTCATTCTTAAAGGTTATTAGTTAATTATTCTTTTGAGCTTAATGATATCATATTAAGTGGGTGGTTGGTTGTGTTTGTAAAGTAATATCATATCATTGTAATTGTTTTTAATTTTCTTGAGCAATTTTCTTATTGGGTTAATAAGAATCTAATTTTTTAAGGTGTTTAGATATTTTCACTTTAAAAGAATGTTTTCATTTACATCGATTTGAAATATCAATAAACATGATAAATTTGTAAATATAAGTTAACCTAAATCTGGAGTAAATATTTTGAATATAATATTTTTGATTTAAGTTTATTTAAGATGTGTAAGCTCTATAAATTTATATAAATATATATATATATATATTATCAACTTTGATCTAAAAATGTCACAATATGGACATTCTTATGGGTTTATATTTTTCCATCTCTATGTCTCAAGTGCTAGGTTAGGTTATAAGAAGTGATCTTGAATTGAAAAATTATATGTTATTTTATTCATGGAGGTTTTATTTTCCATGTATTGTGTTGTAAGTACCCATTGAGTTCATTTCATATTCATAGAATCTCATTTTTTCTAGTAAAATCTTGCTATAAATTCTACATTAATTTATTTTGTACCAAGCCCTCTATAAAATCTATTTTATTTTTCAATTCTTCATGTTTAACCCATTCAATCCCCTCAATGTACCAAGCCTTTTCTTGAACTACGATCTACCCTTATTTTGATTTGCTTCTCCTTCTAATGGTAATGTACCTAAACTTACGAATATCATAGGGTAAGGAGTTTGTATTTCAACTCCTGTGTTCCTCTAATAATAACTTTTTTCCTAAATGTTTTCATTGTTCTTCCGTGATTCTTTAGAGAGGCCCCAACCCCAAAATAGAAAACCATAAAAAAAATATTTTTGTCAATGTAGTGAAGACCAACAAACTCAATTTCCAGCATGATCATTGAATATTAGAGATCATTCATGTTAGAATAATGTAGAAACTTCTAGATCTATTGTAAATTTAGAATGTTGTTTCAAGTTTGTTTCACAAAAATGCAGATTTAGTTTGTGGGTGGTTTGAGATCCACAATTATAGAAATGTGATCTAATCATCTATTTAGCTATAAATATAATGATAAATATAATGGAATGGAATTCTCTCAATAGATTAAATTTCATGAACTTGTTCCTCTTGTTCTAAGTTTAATTTGGTATCAGAGTTGAGGCCAAAACATTGTGAGGAACCACACCGCCGTTGTTGCCAGCTTTTTTAGAGAGCGTGCTTCTGCCATCATAAAGAGCCATAGTGAGAGTTGTTTTCTCCCATAGAGATTCTTCGACTGGTGTGAGTGCCGCGTGGAGTTGTTGAGTGGTGTGAGTGTCGCTGACTGGTGTGGGTGGATGAGTGAACATGTCTTCGCCGCCCTTGACTACTTTATGGCTGCTACAAGAGTATAGCCTCCTCACCCCCCCGACTCACTTTTCTGAGTATAGACGTGCAGGTGGAAAGAGTTGCAGACTTCATGCCGTCATTTTTGGTATTCAACCAATGCAACTATAACTCATTGATCTACATCATTTGATATTCAAATGTCCGTTCTCCGCCTAAAGGTATACATCGATCACTATAAGTTTGATTTGGCATCAACGCATATGATTAGTGATGTGTGCTCGTAGAGAAGGAGTGTGCAATAGAGAAGGGAGACTTGCAGCAAAGAAGGTGTGCTCGTAGAGAAGGAGTGTGCAATAGAGAAGGGAGACTTGCAGCAAAGAAAAAGCCCGCTTGGGAGGGGAAAAGCCAGCAAAATCCAACAACACATTTTTTTGTTTTTAAATTGGCTAATAATTATTAAGCTTGTTGAATTGTTTGTGGTGAAATATGGAAAACATTTTTGTTGATTCTTATTTAAATGAATCCACCAAACTTGATGGCGAAAATTATGTAAATTGGAATGAGATCAGGACCATTTTAGAGGCATATAGTTCATGGACGATTTTCAAAGAAGATGAACTCAAACCCACTACTACTACCTCGATTCCAGATTGGTTAAGATGAGAAATGAAAGTGAAAGTGTTGATGCGTATGTCCATAAAAGACAACATCATTCCTCATATAAGATATTGTAAAACTTCCAAAGAGACGTGGGACGTTCTCAAAGGTTTGTACGAAACCTTTCATGCAAACTGGATTTTATTCTTAAAAACTAAGCTCTTATCTATCAAAATGGAAGTCAATGAATTCATAAGTAATTTTGTATCCATAATTAAAGATTTAAGTGATAAGCTGGGTGACATTGGTGAAAAGGTTTCTAGTAGTGATTTAGTAACTATCACTTTGAAAGGTTTAGTGCAAGAGTATAAAGTCTTTATTTCATCACTCTCAGCTAGACAATCACCCCCAACTTTTGATGAATTGGCTAGTATCCTTCTTCAAGAGGAAGAGAGAATGAATAATTATGATCTGGACTCAAGTGGCTCAGACTTGTCCTTGATTGCAAGAGGTAAAAGATCATATCGAGGGAAACCATGGGACAAGAACATAGGTTGGTTTCAAGCAAAGCAGAAAGGTATGACACATCATGATTCTTATGTAAGATAAATATTGAATGTGAATATTGTAGAAAACTTGGACATATTGCGAAAGATTTCTATAGAAGAAAGAATCATGAATCAAATCAAATATATAAAAGGCATAATGGAAATTTTGTGCATAAAGACACTTCAGTCAATGATGGATTTAAAAATCTTAAGTTGTTTATTTCTGAAGGTGGATTGTTTGTTGAAACTAATGATGAGAATGCATGGTTCATAGATTCTAGTGCATCATCTCATATGACCTGTAATAAAGAATGGTATGATGAATATTATGAGAAAATTGATGGCACACACATTTACTTAGGAGATAACATATCACATAAAGTTCAGGGCTATGGATTAATAAGTGTGAACTTACTTAATGGACAATTGAGAAAAATTCATGATGTGATATATGTTCCTGGTATTAAAAAGAATTTAAAATATGTTTCAACTATCACTGATAATAATTTAACAGTGGAATTTGGTAAGTTGAAGTGTGTTGTAAAAGATATCCAGGATCACTACATGATTGTTTCCATAGGTACTAGAGCTGGTGGATTGTATAATTTGGATGTGACAATGAACCGTCATGTTGCATTGACATCCACAACAATGTGAACAAAATATTTATGGCACCACATGTATGGGAACCTCAATTATAATGATTTAATTTTGTTGCAAAGAAAAACAATGGTATAAGGTCCTCTTGTTATGAAGAATGATCATTTTCCATGTGAAGCATGTGCACTTGATAAGCAACATAGAGAGGAGTTTCACATACATACAAAGAAAAGACAAACTGATATACTTGAATTAATTCATACTAATGTATGCAGACCTATGCAAACTAGGTCACTTGGTGGTGCTTCATAATTTCTTATTTTTGTTGATGATAGATCTAGATATACATAGGTCTATTTCATAAGAAGAAAAAGTGATGTATTTGAGTACTTTAAAGAATTTAGAACTATGACTGAAAAACAGACATACAAATGTACTAACATTCTCAGATCTGATCAGGGTGGTGAATATACATCAGAAGCATTTAAAAGTTATTGTAAATTTCATGGGATCCAACAACAATTTACAGTACCTCATACACTTGAGAAAAATGGTGTTGCTGAGAGAAGGAACATAACACTGGTGGAGTGTGCTCACAGTATATTTCAAGATAAAAACATTTCTAATGGTTTTTGGGAAGAATTCGTTAATACTGTTGTTTATTTAAAGACTCAAAGTCCAAATAAGAAATTTGATTTCCAAACTCCTTTTGATATTCTTCATGGTTATAAACCTGATGTGAGTCATTTAAGAGTGTTTGGATCCACTGCTTTTGCACATATTCCAAAGGATGAGAGAAAAAAACTTGATGCAAAATCAATCAAGTGTGTTTTTATTGGGTATTGTACTGATAAAAAAACATACAAATTGTTTGATCCCAGTTCACATAAATTGATTGCAAGTAGAGATGTGGTGTTTCATGAAAATGAAGATAGAGGTGATACAATGAATGATGTAGATGCTTGGCATAATGATAATGATGAGCATTTCAAAATAAATGCAATGGTTAAACAAGACCATGAACAGGTACAGGTTTGAGAACGGAATGAAAACAGTATGGACACTTCAAGCAGTCATGATACATCAAGTGGAGAAGATTCACCACAGAGCAAGAGACGAGATGAAAGCAATGAAGGACCAGGGAGGTCATCACGACAAACTCAGACACCTGTAAGGTATAAAGCTTATGCATTGATGTCCCATGTAATGAATGTTGTAGGACTTGTAAACTATGAACAAGAAAAAGAACATGAAGAGTGAAGAAATACTATGAATGATGAATATGACTCCTTTATGAAAAATTACACATGGGAATTAGTTGAACTGCCTGAAAACAAAGTCCCTATTGGAAGAAAATGGTTGTATAAATCCAAATTTAAAGAAGATGGATAAATATAATGCAAGATTATTTGCAAAAGGATATTCACAAAAGGAGGGAATTTATTACGATGATAATTTTGCACCAATAGCTAAATTGAATACAATTAGAGTACTGATTTCCTTAGCTACAAAACATAATTAGAAAATACATCAGTTAGATGTCAAATCTGATTTTATGAATGGTGATTTAAAGGAAGAGGTTTATTTGGTTCATCATGAAGGGTTGGTCAAGCAAGGACATGATCATCTAGTCTACAGGTTAAGGAAAGCCTTATATGGTTTGAAACAGGCACGCAGATCATGGTATGTAAAGATATATACTTTATTTTATCATAATGGGTTTGTGAAAAGAAAAAATGATCCTAACCTCTATGTTAAGAAAGATGAAGAAGGAAATGTTGCTTTAATATCTTTATATGTGGATGATCTCATTATTATAGGCGGTGCATGCAAGTTAATTGAAGAGAATAAAATTCAGTTGTCTAAAGAATTTCAAATGAAAGATCTTGATGAATTGCATCATTGTTTAGGACTTCTGGTTTGGAGAGAGCATGGTAAGAAATTAATCACTCAAAGTAAATACGCAAAAGAAATTATTAAAAAGTTCAATATGAGTGAACGCAAATCTATGTCAACTCCCTTAGAACATAATGCAAAGCTATACAGTTATGATGGAACTAAAGATGCAGATGGTACTTTATATCATCAATTGGTGGGAAGTTTGAACTACCTCACCACTACGAGACCAAACATTGCATATTCAGTCAATATCCTTAGTCAGTTCATGTCTAAGCCTTCTGACAGTCACTGGAAAACTACAAAGAAATTCCTCCGATACTTGAAAGGAACAATAAATTTTGGTATTATGTATACTGATGAATTTGATGTTGAACTAACAGGTTTTTCTTATTAAGATTGGGCAGGAAATCCTGATGATAGAAGATCTACCTCACGCTATGCATTTCATACATGATCAGGGGTTGTATCATGGAATAGCAAGAAGCATCCTACTGTTTCTTTGTCGTCAATAGAATATGCGTATAAATTCTTGACCAATGTTACATGTGAAGTTGTTTGGTTGTGGATAATTCTTGTAGATGTCGAAGAGGAGAAAAATGGTCCAACATGCATCAATTGTGACAATCAAAGTGCTATAAAATTGTCACACAATCCAATATATCATGCAAGATCAAAACACATCAAGCTACAACATCACTTTGTGAGAGAGAAGATTGAATCAAACGAAATTGGTTTGATATTTTGTAATACAAATGATAATGTGGCTGATATATTTACCAAGCCTCTTGGTAAACTCAAGTTTGAAGTTTTTTGAAGCAAGTTTAGTGTTGTAGAAAATTTGTTTCTCCATTAAAGGTGGATGTTAGAATAATGTAGAAGCTTCTAGATCTATTGTAAATTTAGAATGTTATTTCAAGTTTGTTTCACAAGAACGCAGATTTAGTTTGTGGGTGGTTGGAGATCCATAATGATAGGAGTGTGATCCAATCCTCTATTTAGCTATAAATGTAATGAAATTCTCTCAATGAATTAAGTTTCGTGAGCATTGTCTCACTTATGTGTTCCTCTTGTTCTAAGTTTAATTATTCAGGCCTCTTATCACAAGTTTCTCCACACAAAATTTACAATTGTCATTGGAATCAAATTCAAGACTCTAATACCTATAAGGGATCGGCTCCAATTTTTCACCATTAAATGTGATGGTTATTTCTATATACAAAGATCCTATTACCATTACCTTGGTTTTTTTTACATTAACTTTCGTTTCAAAGTAATTATAGAATTGGTTTACGATTTCAGGAATTATTTGGATGTCATCTTTGTGCTTTGTCAGTAGCACAACATCATATGCATAAGTCAACAATATGAAAATGTAACCTTATATGCATGTTCATCCTTTTCTATCCTTCCTAATCCAATACTGTAACTCATAAGACAAATAATGTTGATGAGATGGGATGTCCTTGTTTAACCTCAATATTTTTATTGATTTTGAGTTTTTTACTTCCATTTTTCCATTTTTATCATATATGAGTACCACCAATTCTACAATTTTTTTAAGTAAGTGGACAATTTTTCTTTCTCTCCACTCAAGTAGAATTCCTACTCTCTCAATTCTTTCCTAAAAGTTTATTTCATAGATTATATTAAAAATGTTATAGTAAAATCCACACAAAAAAGATAACAATTACTATGTTTCCCTCGTACTCTCTCAATGGAAAATTTAAAAGTAACCAAGCAATTGATAGTTGATTTCTTAAGTAGAAAATTTACTTGAGAATGAACTCTAACATTGTTCCATTCATCCTATCAAATAGATTAACAAAAAACTACTAACAATGATTTTTTTCACACTATTTATTTTAACAATAATTTTCTCACATTATTTTTTTACCCCTTTGTGAATAAGTATTCCTTTGCTAACATGCCAAATAGATTAACAAAGAAACTACTAACAATGATTTTCTCACACTATTTATTTTAACAATGATTTTTTCACATTATTTATTTTACCTTTGCTAACATGCCATGTGGGTTGCTCTATCCTTATTCCTTGTCCCGCAATATCCTCTTTATTTTCTTCAAAACGTTATGCTGAGATATTTGACATTAATGTCTTCCTCATAAAGTTAGAATACATATGATATCATTTCTTATTAGATGATATTTTCCAACATTTTGATGACCGCTTAAGGTGTCAATTAGCTTGTCTTACTTTTCTTTAAAATATATATATATATATATATATATAAACAAAACAATTAGGTGATATCATATAACTCTCTCTGTAATTGGGTTGTAAAATGAAACACGTCTTCCCTATACTCGACTATAAAACGTGACACATCTCCCACAAAAATGTAAAATGAACCTCTTCGTATCACACAAATATTTGTATATAAACTTTTCTTATCCCCTCATTAATCCTTAAAATTAAAATAATTTACAAAGTTACGGAAAATGGTCTTAAATACGTCATAATGAAGTAATTACATTGTAGAATTCATATAGAATGGCATTTGATAACATGTGGTAGAAAAGGTCTCCTATCATTTGATACATGTGGTAGAAAATGTCTCCTAAGTGAAAACAGAGTTCTATTTGTCGTCTAGTTGAATCCATTACCTATTCTATCTTAGTCCATGTTTTGGTCAATTTGCTACTCTATATTTCAATATCTCTATAATGAAATATACTATTTCAATATGGTAGTATATATCTTAGAAATATTAAAATAATATTAAAATTGTATGTTTTATATTTTATAAATCTAATAATTTAAATAAATTATTAAAAAACAAATTAAAAATAAATATAATTGTAATTTACAATATTAATACATAAAAATAATTATATAAAATTATTTATAAATATTTACTATAAATTATAATTTTTTAATCAAATGCCTTGGCCACCACTTTTTAGAAATAAATACAACAACTAAAGTCTAATACAAAACATGGTTGCAAACACTTAAAATGTTACCAAATACATATCAACATGTTTTCCAAAACTTGGTTATTTTTATCTTGATTGGATCATTCACCTTTCATACCCCATTTTTCTTTTTTTTTTACTTAATTTTTTTTAATGCATATTGGGAAAACAAAAAATATGTTATTTAATATTTGATAGTTGAGGTTTGCATTCTAGAAATTTGATTATATAATTTTTTTTATTAATACCTCCACCCTCATATATGAGGGTGGGGGCATTAATAGAGAAAATATATTAATATATTTTCTCTATTAATTCCTTAATATATTTTCTTTATTAATGTCCCCACCTTCATCCTCATATATGATTAATAGATTTGAAGTTAATATTGTTTTAGCATGAATTCATTTTAACTTCACATCTATAAAAAGTAGAGAGATAAAATCATTTGAGATGAAAATATTTTTGACAAAGAAAAAATTGAAAAATGTTTATAGCTAAAGAAATTTGATGTGGGATTGACATGGATCCAAGTTGATTATAAGAAAAATTTAATTTCCAAATTATAATGATCAGCTTTGATATTGTCATTGTAAATAATTTTTCAAGTTTGATATTGCCTACTTAGATTGATCTTTATTCTTTACCAATATGTATTGTGTATATTTTAATTTATTATTATATTAAATTGTGATTTGTTAAATATTTAAAATTATTTTTAAAAATTTAGGCACAAATTTATCTATGCTTATAATATTGTGATTGAAATGAATGTATGTTTTATTATTATTATTATTATTATTATTGTTATTGTTTGTTTGTTAAAAATGTGCATTTTAATCATTGGTTAAGAAACAACAACTTATGGACATCTAAACCGTCTAAATCACACAAGGATCAAACCCACACCTTAACCAATTAAATTAACAAATATAAGCATAATTACAATTACAATTACAATTAGTATTACTATTTTGTTGTTTTGATTTATTGATATTACATCCTATATCACATTTATATAAATTTTTAAATATTCAACTAAATATGGATATCATTTATGTATTACTTAAAATTTGATTTTTTAAATAAATTATTTAATTTATATTTATATGGATAGGTGTTTATATCTTCACTTTGACTAAATCTACAGAAGTTTTAGACGTTCGAAAATCTTTAATAGATGTATCATTAGCATTTTTATATTATTTTTTTATTATCATTATCATAATTCATTTTAATGTAGAGATAATATGTATGACTAAAATTTAATGAAAGGAAAATCTTTTAATATATTTTTTAAATAAAAGGTTCCAATCTCACAATTTTATTTTATAATTAATGAAAAGTTACTTGCATTTAGTAAATTAGACATTAAGGTTTAGCTGACATTTTACACATATATCACACTTTCTACTCCTTTTGATCAACTCCTTTCATTTACCTCCAAACCATTTTCCTTCGTGGAATGGATAGTGGTGGTTTTCACTATCCACTCGAGACAATAGTGAGGAGGTGGGAAATTAAAAAATGATATTTGAAGCATTAAAAAATATTATTTGTAATATTACAAAAATATTATTATATCTATGTATTTAAAAATGTATAATGCAACATAAATCCACTGTACTTTGTTAGTGTTAAAAAATCTTATATTTATAGCATTAAAAAAATATTATTTTCAATTTACTTTTCCAGTAAAAATGTTATGTTACCCAAATTTGAAATTACAATACTTGAGTAGAAAAGTTATAATATGTGCTGCTACCCAAATTTGAAGTTGTCTTTGGAGACACTTAAAAATCCATTCATGCTATGGATTGATGTGTCTTCGATCAAGTACATCAGAGATCCTCGTTTCTCAGCCACAAACTAATTCTACACTTAACGAACACTCAAACAAAACAAAGTACACTCATTTCAAAGTAATATATTTTAATTAATTTCAAATGAGTTTATTAATTTTAATTAATTTTAAAAAATTATACTAATTTCTACTTATATTTTATAAATTGATTTA
>SNQJ01S0115589.1:0-28016 GCA_010110895.2 Picea sitchensis
ACTAATTCATGTGAAAGGTCATCAATAAGATTAATTATGCGGAAGAGGAGGAGATTTTCCCTAGGCCAACCCTTGGACTAAATGAAGTGAAATTTCTTGAGTTATTCCTTAGTTGAGCAACAATCAGGTTTTGCATTGAAGAATTCTAAGGCAGGTTATTGCAGTGTTGTAAATTTCCCTCGTCGTGCCATGGGTTGTGCTAATGATGGTCGTAAAAATGAATTTGAGCTTTTGTACAGTGATGTTAAATAAGCTAGCCATGATGATCACCACAATGATGCAACAGAGAGTTGTTGCCACGACAAGGGTTCTTTGCGGTTGCGCAAATATCTTTGATTGATGGGAGCATTCCTCCTAGCTTCATGAGCCTCCTTTATTGGGCTTGTTACATTCCTTTAATGCTTTGGAATCGTGTTTAGATTCCAAATGGAGAGCCATCTCACATGATGTTGCACCTTTTGAAGGGTTAACCATCTGTGCTTCAAGTGATTCATGACATAATTGTTTGCCACTTTATTGTATTTTGGAGGTTATTGGTCATGTTTTTTTCATAACTCTTTGATGAAGTCTCCATTTCCCATTTTGTTTGAGGAGCTGCAAAGATCATTTCGCTCTCTTTCCAGTGAGTGGTTGCACACCATAATGATTTGTTTAACTGGTATTATTTTTCTCATTATGAGTTCAATGAACATATGTTGATTCCTCTATTATAAATGGGTACCTAACATGGCCTTATTTGTTGGGACCCATATCGAGGATTGTTGTCCATGATGACTATTCATGGTACCTCTTATTCTGCACCTTTGAGTAGTGGATTTTGTGCCACTCATGTAGATAATTTTAGGAGTGTAACCAAGCATTTGTCTCCATGTACTGCCTTATTTCACAGTCTTTTAGATCTCACCACTTTGGAGTGTTTCTTTCTTAGGTTGTTTTGCATATTTTCCACCTTTAGCTTGTACTCCATACTTTAGTCATTAGTTGTTACATCCATTCCCATCATCTTTTTCACTCAATTTAGCATTGTGGGGGGGGGTGGTATGCAATGCTTCCTCGGGTGATTTTTTACTCACCATATTCAATTTAGATAAAGTGTCTTTAGAGTGAGTCTTGTATCGAGCACCAATTACTATTTTGATGCAATATGAATCTAGATTTATCAAGCTCCATACGATGCTTAGGATTCAGGAAGTTACAATTATAAGGGGTGTCTTCATGAGGTTATTTCACCTCCTCAATCTCTAGAGTCATGTGATGATGGGGGGGGAGAGAGGAGCGGGGTGGTGTTGGAACATCAAGTCATGATGGTTCATCACACTTCTCTTGGAATCAATCGGTCGGGTGGTCGACCTACATTTGGAAATAGTCGGCTGGGAAATCGAAAAGATCTCTACATTAGTCGGTCGAGTAGTCGAAAAGTCTGTTGGTTAGACATTCGACCAATAGTCGAAGATAGTCGATCGATGGATTGACCATTAGAGAAATTGACTATGATTTGGACACATGGATGGTCAAGTCGAGCATCCTTTTCGAGTCAACTAGACAACGTGGATTTGACGGAGTCAACTTTAAGAATCAATGGTTATATGTGGATAAGACCCTCCCGATTTCATGGAAGTTGGTTAGATATTGAAGCTATAAATAGAAGATTCAATGGGTCATTATCATCAAGCAATCAAGTGATAACATTGTTGTGTACAAGAACTCCAATATGAATTGTGATGTTATGATCACAATGCACTATGCTTAAGTGTTGTAACGATTTCTTTATACACCACCTCTTCTTTCTTCGAACTTTTATTCCCTCTTCGATTATCTACAATATTGTTTGTCTGTTTCATATCAGGTTCCACCCTATTCCCCAACACAATCTACATAGTGACCAATAGTTCAATTACACTATTGCCTCATTTCCTCTCCAATCGAAACCAAAAGCATGACTTCTCATTCATAATTATGGCTTCATAAAAACCGTATAATTTCCAATCATGAGCACTACCACTATATGCAACCAAGTTCTACCCTTTTGTGGCTAGAAGTAAGCTAGAATACCATCACATCATTCATTCTTTCTTTTTCAAGTAATTAGCATTTACAATCGACATGGCATTCTCAAAATCTAGATTGAAGGGGGAATATGTACCAATATTTTCTGAAAACAAAGGAAAGAGAGGTTAATGTGGCTAAAAGACTCGAATGGACTTCATAATGTCTTCTCTAGCTTGACATTGGTTCTATATAGATAACAATTCATAATGAATCCTTTCCAACCATAGTACAAATAACAAGACCTACATTCTAATACATTATACAATTCCATTTAGGATTTATCTTTTAATAAAATTAAGAAAACACCTTAGGTTTTCTACCATTATAACTAAATATGCAACCAACAACATTGAAGGTAATTTAATAATACACAACATTTAAAATAACTTAATAATACACTTGCATGATGGCAAAAATACTTTTAAATTAACTTAATAATAAACTTACATGATGCCAAGAATATTCTTAATTTAACTAATTTTCCAAACCTTTCCCGGAAAAATGAAATGATAAAATTAATTTTTCAAACCTCTCCCTTTTATAACAAGGGAAAATGAAATAATAAGGAAAGCCAAAATGAAATGATAAAATTAATTTTCCAAACCTCTCCCTTTTATAACAAGGGAAAATAAAATAATAAGGAAAGCCAAATAGGACAAAAAAGAAAGACAAAATAAAAATAACATGTTTTACATAACATTTTTTAATAATTCCAAGCCCTTAAAAAGGAACATAGAAGAACCAAACCCTAATGAATTATCATGAGACATAATTCGAATTCTCATGAGACAATTAACATAATCTAGTATTGTACGCTTGCAAATATTATAGTTTATGGGTCCGTTTAAAGTGTAGACACTAAACTAAATAACTAAATATTGTAATCAATTCAATGGATGGGTTTTGACTCTTTGAATAATCAAATCTTCGAGCCAAATGACTAAATAATGTAATCAATTCAATTCAAGGGTTTTGACTCTTGAAAAACAAATCTTCAAAGTCAATGTTTTACATTGTACACACTCACTACTTCCTACTTCAAAGTCAATGTTTTACATTGTACACACTCAGTTTCATGGTCCCTTTCGGCTTGGCACAGTATGACCTCCTCTGGGGAATTAACAATCATGTCAACGTTTTATACTTGATCATCACCGCCCATGACGTTAGGAGTGGGCCTTCGCCATGGGCATTGGAGGAGCTTCCTCACCCCACCCATTACTGGGCATTTTTTCAAACAATCGAAGGAGACCTACTCCGTAAATTTCATTTTGCAGCATTGTTGACTGGTAGGTGAAACGTGAGTTACAGCTGTCAGCTCTGCTCAATCTTCTCTGCTAGCAATTGCCTTTCTTTATTTCTCTCCCAGGCCGAGTGTTTGCTTCATCTGTCGTCGGAGCCGATCCCATCCATAAGACGTATTCAGTATGGAGCAAGTTCCAGTAAAAGCAACATACCGGGTGCAAAGGCATACAATTGATTTGTGGTAGCGGAAGATAGATAGTAGCCAGGCATATCATACTCTGAATTAAGAAGCAATACTATACTTGTGTTGTTGAATGATAGTGTTTGAATTTGGGAAATTTGTGCAGACATCGCCTTCTTATATGTAAAGAGTTATCTTTAGTGGAAAAGGCAATGATCACGTGGTAGGTGTTTGATAAAGCTGGATTAGTATTGGATTTGGCATCATAATTAAAACTTTGAATAAGTTGCAAGGCAGTTTAGTTCACGTCTTATAATTGATTGGAGGTGTAATTTGTTTATTTATATCTATGCAAATTATAATTACTGTCTTGAGAAAAGGTTTTAAAAAATAATTTGTTATGAAAATTGTTACCATTTGAAAATAAACCACGTGCTAATAATAAATATGAAAAGAAAATTTAAAACAAAATGTATTTAGAAGAAATTAAATGTAATAACAAATAAACTGACAATTAGAAAAAAATTAAATGCAGAATCTGAATGTGGCCCTTATTCATAACAATGACTAGCCATTTCATATACACTAATAGCATATTTATCAAGAAATTAAAAAAAAAAAAAAACATACACTCATACATAAGCCATAAAGTGAGAAAATGTAAAAATAAAAAAATGATTTTATTGTTTTAAGTGTACAATTGAAACCTAACAAAATGTTGACTTTCAAAGTTTGAAAAACGGACAAAATGCAATGAAAATGATGTCACGTGGAAATGCTTTGGGCTCACTTAGTTTCAGAGTTTGATAAACTGGCATGATCCAATGAAAATGTTATTCACGTGAAAATACTAGGGAATCAATTAGTTGAAAATCGATTTGCATAGATGGACAAATTTAAAAATTTAAGAATCTATTTCCACATGTAAACAAATAATTTGGATAACTGTTTCTCGCTGTGCTATGGATTTAAAAAAATTCAAAATAAAATAACGCTTTTATATCTGTTATTTCTTAAAAACAAGAACATAGTGCATAAACATTTCTTTAAAAACAAGAACGTGTATTAGCATTATTTTGTTTGTAAGATTATATGATGAAGAACCACTCAGAAGAAAGTAACATAATTTAAGCTGATGGTTCTTGATGTTCTTCAGTGTCACAAGAAGATATCACTGGTTTGATTATGTCTACAATATGTTCTAAGCTGATGGTTTTTGTTGTACTTCGATGTTCTAAGAACAATGGTTATTAGTTATATTTGTATGTTTGTGAGCCCATGTATATGAAAAAGGTCACGCGGTATGATTGAATGATGACTACATTCAATATCTAGACTACTTTCCTATATAATTGGTGAATAAAGAGAGCTATGTATTTTGATAGATGGAAGTATGTCAATAGGATGATTCAGTATCTAGACTATTGTTCAAATTATGTCAAGAATTGTTGGTCATTACAAATACGTCTTTGATGGTCAGAAGCAATTGTATCATTAATAGATGATCCAGGAGGATCCAGGATGGATTTTTTTTTTTTAAGTCTTCATATTGCCTCAAGACCAGCGCCATTTCAAAGAGCTTGATGAGAGATTTCCATTGGTGTGAATGAGAGCTCAAACATCATCCGCATGCAAAAGTTATGACCGGTCAAAGTTCTTGTCTAACAAGGAAAAGTCAAAGTGACAGAGACACGTGGCAGTGATGATGTGTCATGCTGACGTGAAAGTGATGAAATGGAAATGATGACATGGTAGTGCTGATGTGGCATGCTGACATGGAATTATGATGTGGCAGTGACACGTGATAAACAGGTGGACTAATGAGCAAGTGACACATGGTGCCACATGACGCATGGGTGGTCAAGGAATATTTCATTGGTTATGGTTTATTTATTTAACAAACAATTTGAAATTATTTTTAAACATATAACAAATATTTATTAAGAAACCATATTCCATTAAACGTGGATTCAATCTCCATTAAAAGAGGATCCAAAATCCATTAAAAATGGATTTGGTTATTTTAAAATTCTATGATATTGATCCAGATTTTATGAGAAGAACGAAATGACTACAGATTATTAACAAGTGCTTAACACAAAATAACAAAGATACAGTAAAACTAGTTTTCTATTCAATAACGAAATAAGTTGAAACTGTAAAATGTAGCGGAAACAAGCTTGCTGGAATGGTGGCAGCTTATCTCTGAGAAGAGATGTGACGACTATGCTCATTCACAAGAAGATGATTACAATGAGGCTCTGAAGGCCTTTCTACAATAAACATGAATGCCCAAAACCCTAGACATCCAAAAACCTAACCCTAGGAGATGAAGCGCCAAAAGTCATGTGGGTCCCGTTTGGGTAAGTTAGTACATTAACTTCCCGAGGTTGTAACTTTTGCATACAATCTCCGTTTTAGGCGTGTGATAACCCGTTGGAAAGGTCTCATCGAGAATATTCATTTTTGGGCATCAATCATGCCATAGGATATCATTGAGTTGGGTTGATCCAGAAAAACCTTCATTTAGGCCCTCAAAATGGCCCCGGAAGTTAAAACTGCTAAAAATAGTAAATTGCCAAAATTGCCAGAAAACTATTTTGAGCCAGTTGGAAAAGGTGGGTGGCCACCAATATACACCTAGATCAATCCTCCCTCCTTACGAAGCAATGGTATCCATTGCGTTGAGGTCCCCCATCAGATGAGGAAATTTCTGCTGAATTTGGCCCCGGGTGAGCCACTTCCCTTGGTGCAGGAGCTGCCCTGCTTTGACGACTCGATAAAGCTGGATCCTTTGTTTTCGAGTGCCCTTAATATGTGTGTCCAAAATTTGATCATTGGATTCCTGTTGTATGCAGTCAGGGTTGAGCTCAGTTGGTGTCAGCTGTTCTACTACTTCTGAGGTGTCCAATAATGGTGGGAAATAAGAGCGAAGGAGATCCACGTTGAACACTGGGTGCAGGCCAAGGAAAGGAGGAATGTTGAGATGAAAAGAATTATCCTCCATGGCCTTGGTGATGGTGTACGACCCATATCAGAGTGGGAGAAGCTTCCGATGGGGTCCTGTAAGGCGTTCTTTCTGCAAGTGCAACCAAAATTTTTCGCCCATCTGAAACTTATGTGGCACCCAATGTTGATCATGGCATTGTTTGTACTTGTCATTGGACTTATGTAGGATATTCTGAACCTGTTGGCAGATGTGCTGGATCCACTCAATGAACCGGGTGGCTTTGTCAGCTTCAGTTGGAGCAGGAGATGAGTCAGTTGAGGTGACTGCAAAGGGAAGTGCAACATTTATGGGACCTAATGGTTGGAATCCCAACCCCACCTGAAAGGTGTTGTGGTCGGTTGAGTTATGTAAGGCTTATTTGTAGCTTTGTTGGACATAGGGAAGACTCTCATCCCATGTGCGAGGGTGCTGTGAATTATACATGCGGAGGATATGCACAATTGTTCGATTTACGACCTTGGTTTGGCCATTTGTTTGCGGGTGAAAGGCCGTGGATTTGGTGAGCTTGGTGTCCAGCAGTGACCAGAGGCTCGACCAGAATGTGTTGAGAAATCGATTGTCCCGATCTGAGACAATGGTTTGTGGGATTCCAAAATGTACCCAGACTCGTTCAAAGAAGAGTTTGGCAATGGCCTCTGTTGTGATGTTATTCTTGCAGGAAACCAAAATCGCCATCTTAGAAAAGCGATCAACAACCACAAAAACACAGTCATTTCCCCACTTGGTGGATGGGAGGCCCAACATGTAGTCCATTGAGATGGATTCCCAAGGCCTTTCAGGAGTAGGAAGAGGGGTGTACAGGCCCTGTTTCTTAGTGGTCGGTTTGGCAATCACGCAGGCAGTGCAGGACCTGATATACTTGCTGACCTCCTGTTGAAGTTTTTGCCAGTAGAAATGTTTCTGTAGCATCACCATTGTCTTTTCGATGCCAAAGTGTCCTGACACTCGACTCTAGTGGGATTCCCAGATCAACTTTGATCGCTTTCTTGATGGAACATAGATATGGCCTAGACGACACAACAACCCATCCTGAATATGGAAATTATCGACAACTTCATTTGCCCCCAACATTTGGTAGGTGGTGGCGAAGTCTAGGTCTATCTTGTAGAGTTGGGGCCATCCAGAGGTCTCATGGCCGCAAGAGTCTAGCACCATGGTGAGTGCCGTGACTGGTGGTTTGCCGATGGATACAAGGCCAACGTTCAGTTCAAAGAAAAAACAAGTGGGAAAGGTGGCTATAGCAAAAGAAGCACCAAGTGACGGAGGCTATTGGAATTGAATGTCATAAATGACTGGCGGGACGTCACATTAATCGCACCAACTAGAGACAGCAAGGGAAATCAATGGAAAGTACGAAGGAACCGACAGTTCAATTAAAGCCTAATTGTGGAAACATATTGGACAATCTTCACACAACCCAAATACAAAGCAAGGACATGGTAGAAGAAAGGTTATTGTGAAATTGGAAAAGGCACGGAGCGAGAGAGCATACGAACCAGAGAGTGAAGGTTGCAAAGGTTGCAGAGGCTAATAATATTGGTGAACAACAAGTGTTTACCACCATGGCACCACCTAAACAAGGAGAACCAAGCTAGACTTCTAGACGACCCCGAGGTAGTACCAGAGAACAATCGCAACCACAGAGAATCAAACAAAAACCATCTTGGCTGCCACAAGTTGTCAATGTGGACGAAATCCCATCACCGGATACAACACTAGGAAGCCCCACACCCATTGAGGAAGAAAACCAACAGAGAGAACCTGCAGGCATGGACATCGATATGTTGGGAGAGGGGTAGGGCTGACAGAAGGAGGATGCAGGAATCCAAGTGCAACCCAAAAACCCTATAGAAGCCCCGAGAATTAATGGGATGGCTCCAACCTAGGAAGAAATGGTCGTGTCAGAAGAATCACAGACAACCACGTCAGAACAACCACAAGAGGGAGTAGTGGAATATGCCAATGGAAAACCATAGGAGTATGCCAAAGAACAAATAATGGAGGTTGGAACCTCAGGTCAGCCACCACAGCAAAAGGACAAGCAGACAGTACCTCAGTCATCGCGCAGACAACCCGCCACAACAATTGTTTTTTTGCGCATACCGGAAGGGGTACATGTACCAGAAAATTTGTTAGGTTATGTAGAGAAATTGAGGTACCCATACCATGATGTAATGAACATAGATAGGTTCCCAAAGTTCGCTAAGCAAGTCTACCTACAGACTATGGGTATAGGACCCTTTAGGGAACCAATCCATCAACCAGTCCAGTGGGCAGCAGGACTGACCAAAACTGGAATTCTAGGCCTGTTGGACCTACCACACTTTAGGAGAGGCCAGTATGCAAACAAATGCATCAAGTAGTTGATGGCGGTCACACATGGTGGATATCTATGGCTGGAACAACTTGTCTCAATAGACGTAGAGCTCATCGCATACATCATAGGGTTTCCATCATGGGGTATGGATCCTGAATAGTTCCTGGAGGAAAAAACAAAGGAGAAATCACTGGACGAGGAGATGAAGACGAAATATGACATCGAAAGGGGGTCACACAGAATCATTATCAGATGGATTAGTTACGTCGCGAAAAGAATGGCCGCAAAAATTATGGCATGCAAGTTGCTCAAGAAATGTAGCAAGGAGGAAGTCTTGACCGGGGTTGTAGTAGTTGTATCACAGTGTGTCGAGGGCACCACACTCAGTTGGGCCTCTTATTTGTTGAATCTGTTCCTAGACGACTGGAAGGATGCGCAGGATCTGGGGACAAAATTTCAATTATTCATGGTTGCTCATGTTGATAGTTGTGATGGGATGAAAGGAGACGAGGTACTCATTTTTTTCCATTAAACCCAAACCCTGCCACAGAGCACGATTCTTATCTCTTGGAGCTACTTCGGATGCCAAGAATGGAAAAGTGAATGCAACTATATTCGAAGGATATCTCCGTGACCTACAGGACACCATCGCCAACACTTGGAGGGTAACACTGGAAGCTGTTGCATGGTATCATGGCATAGCAAACTTCAAATCTACTAGACATTCGATGTGGATCCAGGCATGGAAGGACCCTGACAATCAATGGCTACAACTACGTTACTGCATCACGGAGGGGGGCATACAAATGGCCATTAAGGATTGGGAAGACGAATGGAGGATTTCAATCCTCACTCGAGAAATAACCACATAGATAGAGGAGGAGGAGGTAAGATAAGAACACACACATGTTGAGGAGGTAGGGCAGGAACAAACACATTCCAAGGAAGTAACAGTGCCTAAGAAACCAAAGACAGGTCAGAACAAGGCACAACAGAAGAAAGGGGAGACATCCAAGACAAGAGTCCAGATGGGGAAGAAGAACAACACACAGGTGCCACAGGTATAACAGAAATAGGCTGAGGTAGCACAGGGAACTACATCAAGTTCTACGCCACAATAGCAAGGCCAAACTAAGAGGTCAGTCACCCAGACAGGGGGTGCGTGCAAGAAGGAGAAGGCACATAGAACGCCCCCAGAATACATGATCACGGAGGATGATGCAGACATGGTGGCCAAAATAGTCCAGGATCGTACAACCAAAGATTTTGAGAACGTTGCACGCCAAAGGGACATAATTGAAGAAGAGATGGCACACATGCAACAACTCCTCGGGCAAATTGGGGAAGTGCAGGAAACCGACAACAACGTAGAAATGGGTCCATCAGCATCACAGATAGGAGGTGAAGTTGGATCTATCAAGAAGGACAGGATCTAGATGACAACACATCTAAGTTCAACATTTCACGTCACACCCAACATGCTACACATGGAATAAATCATGGGGCAGACACCCCTAAAGGACTTGGCTCAACTACAGGTGATATTACAATGGATACCAACCAATGCCTTGTATAAACTACAGAACAATGTTACACAAGAGGTACAATCTCGCACATGCACAAAGACAACGAAATTATAGCAGAAAAAGGATGACTGGGATGGGTGGGAATTGGTACTGGAGAAGGAAAAGCTCGAGACAAAATATGAGAAGGGACGCATGAAGGGACTGGAGCAGAAAGTGGTCGTAGCCTACGAGAAGATCCCAAAGAACGCGCAGACAGCCGAAATCACAGTGACAGAGAAGATTCATCAGATTGTGCAGAAAATCGATCGATACCAACAGGAAATCGAGAATCTTCGGGAGACGCTCACACCTACTACTCCACCGGAGGTGAGGGAGCAAAGGAAACATGAGTCAACATCGCAAATACAAGAGATAGAGATACAAATCCATGCGGAGACCGACTTGTTTGATAAAGAAGCGTAGCTCTGGGCGAAGCTGGAAGAGGATCAGCAGGTCCAGCAGTGGTACTAGGAAGGAGAAAGGATAAGGTCAGCTATCCAGGACCTCAAGTAGAGGCAGAAGATAATGTCGATCATGGAGCATGTCAAAGGGGTGAAAGACATGAATAAATTGTAGGGGGAACTCATAACTACACAGACACAGAAAAAGGAGCGCCAGGCTCAAATGGAACCGCTCCAAGAGCGAGCAACATAGGTCATTGCACAGGCAGAGGAAGCCAAAACATATATGGCACTAACCCAGGTAGAATGTGCAAGGATGGTCAACGATGAAATTGCAGTGTAGATATTGGACGCACCCAAGGAGAAGACTGCGCAGGCCCAAACACAAGCAACGAAGCTCATGGAGAAGTTCCAAGTGATCACAAGGGAGATCGTCAAAGCACACAGGGTTAGGTGGCTCGGGACGAGCCACATATCAGTGTTGGGGGCCTGTTGGAAGCAAGCCAAATCGGAAAAAAAGGCTATTTTGGGAAGAAAGGCATGCACAAGGAAAGCAACAACTGGAAGGAAGAGCAGCACATGGGTATGCATGGAATACCTAACGATGTTAAGGTTAGGGTTTTTGTAATACATTATAATGGTCGATGAACCATAAACGTATATATATAGATACCTAGAGGAGGGGTTGAGGATGGATGGTTTTTGAGGGAGAATCATGTTTTGATAGAGCGTTACTCGCATGAAAATCAATACTAGTTTGTAAGACTCCGACATATGACCCAATTTTGTAAGTTGTTGAGTTGTAGAAGTTCAGAAGGGTAGATTTTGAGGGTTAGATCATAGGCTGAGGAGTCTAGTGTGATCTAGTCTGCCTCATAATAGATCTTGACCTGACTGAGGATGAGTTGTAAATCATGCAGCGTTGTAGTTTTGGAGCTACCATAATAGAAGAGCTTGAGAGCCAGATCTTTGTGGACGTAGCCCATGAGGGGGTGAACCACGGTAAAACCTGTGTTATGTGATTGAATTCTTACATCTCTTTTATTGTTTATGAGTAGATGTTAGCATGATGAATGAATGAGCTAATGAGTTGATTATATAACATGCATAATTGGGAATGACAGTATAATGCTTTAATAAGTTAAATACAACTCTAAGCGCACACTTTTCAGATCCCCATTCAATTCTGGACTACAAACACTTGAGTATTGCAGTCACCCATTAAGAATATCTCAGATGAGACTACGCAGTGCACTCTATGCACCACGTTTCCTTCTGGTTTACCAGGAGGGCCAATAGTTTTAGAGGCTTTGTTGGAACCCTAGTAGACTTGAACCTGGGTCAATCATGTTAAAGGCATAGCTCAGAGGAAGTAAACCAACATAGACAATTTTGGAAATTGACAACAATATTCTATCGCAAAAACCAAATAATAACTTGTTACTGGAAAAATCGCTAAGTGCCGACACAAACTAATCTCCCTAAATTCAACAAGAAATTAGAACAAAACATGACAGAATACAAAATTCTCCTTAGATTTCATTGTAATGTAAACTAGTTCATTGAGAAATACATGACATACCGTTTAAATGTCATTTCATCCTTGCTAGTGTTGTCCTTGCTCCATCCCAAGGTCTGCAGGATGTTGAACCTGATGAGAAGCACAAATCAACAAAGAGAGAGCAACGATATATATATTCCAATGAAACCTATGCATAATATCAAGGAGTTATGCAATAAAAATGGAGACACTTTATAGGGAAGAAATGTATTATTGCATTATATTAATGAAAGTGGAGAATACAACCTATGCCTTGATGTTGCAAGGTCCCTTCCAATGTCCCTTTGCCTCAACACACACACCTTTTCTCCAATACTTTTGATGAAGAGTATTCACAACCCGACTTAGAAAGCTAATGCAAAGCTCTCACAAGCACAATCTTCAGCAGAATTCTTCATACATAAGCCAACCTAGCCTTTCTCATGAGAGATCCATTCTTATATAGAGTGAAGGGGAAGGGATGAAGGGATTAGGATTATCTCACTAAATCAGAGAAACGAGTGATATCCAAACCGATCGGAGGCCACTTCATCCTTTCGAAGATTCCATTCTAGAACCTTCGAGAAATTCTTCTTTTTCCCTCATTTAAACATCATCCCACCCTAAACATGAGCAACCTGTGACAATGTCCCAGGCCACTGTGGTGCATCATGCGATGATTCAGGATTGTCACACTCTTAACATTGGCAAGGTTCGATGATCTCTCTTGATAGGGTTTTGCAATAAGGAAAAGGTGATTTCACCTCTCAGGGAAAGTCTTATTTCTTCAATAGCCTTTAGGGAATATGATTTAATGATCTTTCTTATAATCGAAGATACACATATCATCAATGGTCACGAGGGTGACAAAAATAATGTGTAATAGAATGACCCCCAAAGTATGAAGTTGGAAATGTATGACAACTAAAATACTTTGTAGAGTATGTGTGTGTCGAGAACAAGGAGCACATCAGTTGGAAACATGTCAACAAACAAGCAACATTATAATAACATATCATTTACTGAGGTAGGCATTCCCATACTCAGACTACAAGTGAACTTAAGCATAATTTTCAAGTGAATCATAGCCACCAATCATACACTGTGGATCCATGTCATTATGATTCAACATAGCCATGAGAAATACACTATGGATCTATGCTATAAAGACTCAAATTTGGACATAGCCACGAGAAATACACGGTGGATCTATGTATCAACATAGAATTATGAATACTCCATCACAACCTGGAGTCATGTGACATTATCCATGGTCTTCATTTCCATCATCCCGAAGTATGAATCTATCCATGTGATTACAGGTGTTGAAGTCAAACATGGTAGAAACCACTTGATTACCTATCATTAATGGATATCGTCAACAAGTGCGAGGGAAATTACCATTGATGTCAATGACTCCCAAGGTACTCTAGTACAATCCAACAAGTGTGAATTAATGAGTTGAGTTCTAACACTCGATGGAATTTTCCAATCAGAGGCCAATGATGTGAACCCATTGTCGAAAACGAGAAAACCCGCCATTAAGGCATGCAGGCTCCAAGGTACCAAATAGTTTCTAAGCCAAATTCCCAGATAATGAGTTGAAGTCGACAGGAAAATACTCATCATAGGAGGGCCTTAATGTATCCCCCATCAATGACATGAAACATGTAACATATTTGAAGTAGATCAGAGCATAAAGTGATTTAGAACTGGCTCAGGGAAGGCTGACATGGTAAGAGTTTGAGGACTGTAGATGGTCGACTCGATAGAAGGCTCATTTCGATTGAACTTCTCTTGAACATATAAATAACACAACAATTGTATTGGTATCATTGACTCAAAGAATACTAATATATAGGCTTGTGGATGATCAAATGAGATGCAAATGGATTTCCCAACCCAGACACAACAATGGAAAGGGGTGTCATGTTCAAGAGCAACATACTGTCACTAGAAAAGATACATATATACCTTTCTTTCCCAATTTTCCCCCACCATTTCTGGCGAGTACCTCTTTATTTTTACATAAGCTTGAGGAGGATAACATATGCTTGAATTGTAAGCTCATCCTTCGGATGAGTCCCTTGGAGTAATTTTAACGAACCCTAAGAAGGAGTGGTTTGGCCCCATATGGGTCTTTCGATGTTTTTTTTAAGAGTCTAAGGAAAGAAAACTCATGGGTTTTTCATGTTTAGAAAGTATGAAAAATGCTTAAAGAAAACTCCAAAATGCCCTTTTTTGTAAAGTAGTTCGATGAGACCTAGAAAGAGATAATCTACCACTCAACAAACATTTTCTTCAAATACTTTAACGAGCGTGAAAAGAACAAAATCGCTCGACTATCTCTTCATGTTTAGGGAGTTTGAAAAGAGCTTAAAGGGGACTCAAGGGGGGTTCCTTTTTCATATAGCCTTTACGAGTCCGAAAAAGTGATAAAAGTTTACTCGGTTACATTCTCATAGATTTACAAGTGTGAAAAAGAACAAAGACTATATTTACATCAAATGATTTTGCAAAAACACATAAAAAAATGATAAAAGGGTTGATCCATATCAAACGTCCAATTGCCCGACCTGTATCCTGTAACATTGACACTTTGAAATGTTCATTAGGTTTTAACATAGGTGAAAAATAATTTCATTTTAGGTCAAAAATGGTAAAATAGGTTATATAAGTCAAAAACAAATTCATTTTTACGATTCCATTTGTGTTTCACCAAAACTAGTGTCAAAACCCTCATTTTCCAAAGATCTTAAAGCGATGATTCCAGGGCGATTTGTGGACTATTTATCAATCTGTCTCCATGAGGTTGGTTCTCTTCCTTCTCTCTATCTTTCTATAACAATTTTTTCTAGTTTTTATGGTCATTTTTGAGTTTTGTGGGAAAATTTCCAAAGGGGAAAGCACCTCCAAATCGTCCTGGGTTCTCTATATCGGGAACTGCGACGATATGGGATCATCACATGGGTTACACTAATTAAGTGCGATGATGTCACACTGTGGTAAACTTGGGACCTACGATGACCACAACTCAAAAAATAAAAAGAAAGAAAAAACTAGGGAAGGTCCTAATTTTTTATTTTCAATGAACTAATTCATCTTTGAATGTTGTTTGGAAGACTTTCCATAGTTCATCATGCTCGAATGAAGGGAAAGAGAGCACGAGGAGGAAGATTATATTGCAGGGAATGATCCTAACACAGTCATGGCACTCTGAGAGTGCAACTTTATTAAGTTCTTCAAAGTGCAGGGCATGAGGGCCCAATTGGTTCTATTAGAGAACTTAGTCCAAATGTGGGACGTGAATGAACAAGTTTTCCATGTTGGGATCCATACACTCACTTTGGAGGTTGAAGACATCTAATTCTTGACCAGTTTGTCTCATCGTGGGTCTCTAGTGTCATTATCGGGAAGCAGAGGAGGAGGTGAGCCAATAGATTATTATGTCACACAACACTGCTCAGCTGGTATAGAGAAACATAGTGGGAAAGTTGCCATAAAGAAAGTCCTCGACTTATCTTTGAAGACAATACTCTACACCATTACCTTTGTGGCAAGGATTGTAGCTCCACACATGGCCTTTCAGAGTCATTTTCAGTATTCCATTGAGTGCATGGAACATCAAGTATTCAACTGGTGTGAGGGCCTCCTCAAAATATGAAAAAATAGTTAACAAAGTGCAGGACTGGTCGGCTGAAACAATTTGGGTATCAATCAATTTTGGTGTGCTTTTTCCTAGAATGGTTCTCAGTTTTGTGTCTTCAGCATGTGGATTGGGGTGTGCCTACTCCATGGGATCCTCGTATGAAGAGATGAGATGACTTGATGGCACGCCATGGTGGCGTCCCAACTATTACATATGGGCCTATGTTCTTCCAATGGTTGAGAGATCATCTCATTATGGTTGAGGATTATGCTTATGTCGGGACTGACTTCCGAGGTGATCCCTATTTGGCACTATCTGAGGGTGCACATTGGGGAGACATAGGTAAAAAAGATGTTTTCATTATAAAAAAAAATGGCGTTTTCATTATAATTTTTTTATGTTATGTATCTGAGACTAAACAAAATCTCTCAAAATGCAGATTTGGTACCTTTCAAACCTCCAGGTTCCTCTCCAATCCAGAGATGTGGAGAATCAAGTGTAGTGGTAGGTTGATGAGTAGTAGCTGAGGATCTCGAAGAGATCGAACACAACCTCGAGGGATTGGATATGGACATCCCTAATGTTACCGTGGATGAGCTTCCTCGATGTTACCAATGCCATACTGTTGGCGTTTAAACATCTATTGGTCAACTTCTTCGTCGTGTAGAACAATAAATAGTTTTCTATCATGAGCAACATCCATGAAATATATGTATATGAAGCCATGTGCTTCAACATTTTGGTCTCAAGACACACGCTTTTGTAACTTTTTGCGTTATAATAGAAAAAATTCTACTGACTTACTTGTCTTTATGTGTTTGTGTTTGGATTTATAAATTGCGTAAATGTCTATCTAAAACATAATTGGCTAATGCATATGTTAATGTATTTATATATCTAGGAATATGTTGATATTCAATGTAATCAAAATTCCTTTCCAAGAGGCGAATTCTCAAGTATACCAGTAATAGTGTAGGACTTCTGATGGAATAAACGTTTCTTAATTGCAGCACCACAAGTTGAGAATCAATTCATATAATTAGATGGAGGATTCCAAGTGAAATGGCATTAGTCAATAACTCAATGACCGCACTATATTCCACAATGTTATTAGTTGCACGACCTAGACAAATACCACATAGAATTATCAACTCATCCTTAGGTGCATAGATTTCCCATGCACAAGACACTAGATTTTGAATATTGCGACTAGCACCATCAACGAAGCCAATATAAGTTAGCGAGAACGTCGACATCTGGAAACCAAGCACAAAGAAAGGTAAGCAGTTTGAGGGAAGAAAAAAAACGTTGACAAAAAGCACACTAGAATATGATACATTAAAGTACAAAACACTCATGCAAATCATTTTAAGCATAATACTTCTTTAGGTAAAGCCCATTTATGGGTTCACCCAAAGGAATTCCATCGTAATCAACTAGCTCGTAATACCCTTTCTCTAATACTCGCTTAACAATATAAGGACCATGCCACATAGGCTCGAATTTAGGTACCCCCAACAAGTCACAATCTTGGTCATAAAGGAGAACCAAATCGACTTAAAAAAAAACACGAGGTTTAACATCTTTAATGCATTTCTTTTGGGTTTCTATTACTAACACATCATCACGACGGGTCTCGTCTAATTGCATTAAATACAACAGACGTTCTTCTTCGACTGTGGTTTTGGGGAGAAGTTCGATGGCTAGATTCAAAGATGGAATTTCACATTCAATCGACAAAATGGATTCAATACCATACACTAATTGGAATTGCGTGAAACCCGTAGCAGACTTAACTGATGTTCGATAAGCCCATAATGTCAAAAAAAGAATTGTATGCCTAAACTTGACTTATGAATCCCTAACATCCGTCAAAGCATAGTGGTTAATTTTTTTTTTATTGTTTCAACTTTTCCATTGGCCTTTGGATAATAAGGGGTTGAGTTTTCATGCCGTAAACCCAACTTATCTGTAATCTCAAACATCATAAAATTGTGAAAATGGGTGCCATGGTTGGTGACGATGGCTTGAGGGACACCAAACCTAGTGATGATATGATTGAATATGAACAATCCTGCATTTTTCCCGATGCTATCGAATGTATGCATCGCCTCAGCCCACTTAGTGAAATAATTCACAACTATAATGATGTATCCATGCCCCTCGGCCGAGTGAGGGTTACATGTCATGAAGTCAATGACCCATTTAGCAAATGTACCAATGGAAACTACAATATAGAGAGGAGCAGGATGAGATCGAATCTTATTATTATAGGTTTGACAAGTGTGACATTTTTGTACTGCGAGAATGCAATCCTTAAAGAGAGAAGGCCATAAATAACCATCTCGTAGGATCTTTTGGACAGTGGCATACCAAGAAATATGACCACCACATGCTCTAGAATGACATTCATTGAGTGCTTTCTCAGCTTCATCATATGTCAGACATTGTCGAAACATGGAGTCAATACCACGACGATAAAGGGTATCACCAAGAATAATATATTGGTGGGCTTAATACCTAATACGACGACGATCTACACGAGATACATCAGTACAAAAAGTTTGGGTTTGGAGATAAATGATGATATCTCCATACCATATATCGCCTGAACTGATCAGAAAGAGAGATTCATCGGGAAAAGAATCTTCCTCCACATTTTCTGTATCGGGGGAGGGAAGGTCACATATCAACTCAACAAAGACCAAAGATTTCTTTGACTTGGATTTCTCAAATTCCAAGTCAAACTCCTGGAGAATCACAATCCATTTGGAGTATTTTCTCCCTAGCAATTGTCATGTAATAATATGTTGCATAGGGTTGCAATAAAAAAAAATCATAGTTTTGCACAATAAGATTTAGTGACGAAAGCATTGGATAGCTTGAACAGCCTCCAAGGCCAATTTCTCCACATGCATGTATTTGATTTCAGTGATTGTAAGACTATGACTTAAATAGTAAATGACATGTTCGACGTCTGAATCATCCTCTTGGACCAGAACCATGGAGATGGTATTATCCGAAGCAGCCAAATATAATAAGTAATCTCGACTATAATCTGGGGGAAATAATAGTGGTGTGCAATTTAATGAAAGTTTCAAAGCATCAAATGCTTTGTTGGTGGTTTCATCCCACATAAAATCATGACCCTTCTTAATAAGTCGAGTGAAACCTTTCGTTATTTTGGAATAGTTAGGAATGAATCGTAGTAGAAAGTTTGCCTTCCCCTGCAATCTTTGGAGTTGGCATAAGGTAGAAGGAGGAGGTGAATTGATGATGGCTTCAACCTTCAATGGATACACCCCAATCCCATGCATGGAAACAATGAATCCTATAAATCTTCCAGACTCCACACAAAAAACGCATTTATGTGGATTCAATCGTATACGGTAATATCAACATTGGAGGAAAATGGCTCATAAGTTTGCCGGGTGATCTTGATGAAGCATGGAATGCACCAGTAAATCATCAAGATAAGGTTGTACAATATGCTTGATATCGTGAAAGGAATAATACATATCTCATTGAAAATTTGCACCAACATTCTTGAGACCGAAAGGGAGTTTAAGGTACATGAAGGTACCCCAAGGGAAAATAAAAGCGGGTTTATGCTGATCCGCGGGTAAAATATTGATTTGATTATAGACGGAAAATCCATCCATCAGAGAGAATATTTCACTTTTGGCACAATCATCAACGATCTGGTCGACGAAAGGGGTTGGATAATTATCTTTAGGGAAATCCTTGTTAATATCCCTATAATCAACACAAATACAGATCGTTCCTTGTTTCTTCGCGACCGAAACAAGATTGGACACCCAATCATTCAATGCTACAGGGTAGACAAAACCATATTTAAGAGGTTTCTCAACTTCAAGTTTGATTGCAACATATTTTCATGGATGAACTGGGAAAAGTCGTTGTCGAATCGGCTTAGCGTGAGGGTATGTCTTAATTTCATGTACAACAATATTTGGATCAATTCCAAGAATCTCTTCGTAACTCCATGAAAATACATCATGAAATTCTTGGAAAAGGACCTTGTAAGTTTGGATATCATCAGGAGAACATGAGGCACCTATGTGAACATTTTCCACAATTCTAGGCTTAATTGAAATATCTAGAGGGATAGTGGGTGAAATATTTCCCAAGTTTCCTTCATACAAAACATCACGTGTTGGTTCAGAAACTAAAGGGATATTAATAGCTGTGGACAGATTCGAAATCCATTGGTAACTCTCGATAGTATCAGGTTCGAGGAATATGATAGAACGATGATGTCCATCATCCCATGGTGTTTCTTCTACATACATAACTGCCATGATTGTTTCATCAGTTTGAAATATCGTGTGAAATGGATTAGGAGATGTATTAATGAGAGAGTGAGAAGAAGGAGATGTCAATTGAATATCCTGATAAGTCAATTCAATCGGACTTAGTGGCATTTGGTCACCATAACGAGGACATTCTTCTAGTCTAGGTGTTATCCCAGGGTCATAGGACTCGGAAATTTCACCAAAACTGGTTGAAATCATGTTAATAGAAGCAACAAGAAGAGGAGGAACATCAGGTGGTGGAATGGGGAAATTTCCCCTTAAATATGAATCTTTTGAAATACCCACACCGACATTCTCATAATCGGGAGGTTTTTTTGATATGAAAGGAGCATTACTAGTGCGCGAATCAGAACTAAAAAAGGTGAGTTGATCGACTGTAAAACTTTACCTTGGTGAGGGAAACTTATCAAATGTAAAAGAGTAGAGACAACTGTGTGCATAGAATCAATCCAACTACATCCAAGTAAGAGGTTGTAATCGAGAGGTGCATCAAACACCTCAACCTCAATAGTAACTAATTTTCCTTCCAACACAATAGATAATGTAGGAAGTACACCGTAAGGTTTAAACCCTCTACCATTAAAATATTTTAACATGTTATGTGATTTGGTAAGGGTAGGAGAGCCAATGGATTTCCAATAGGTGATGGACATGAAGCAAGTCAAATCCCCTTCATCAACAAATATTTGAAAAATATTCTTTGTTTCCACAATTACTTGTATTTGAAAAGTTAATTGATGAGGGAGTCTTGGAATGTGATCTTCCAAGTCAAATATTATCAAATTCATATCAGTAGGATCGATTCCACCAATAGCCTTTAACAGTTCCTTCCATTGAGTAGGACAACTTTGAAGGACTTTGAAACCCGACATCGCAGAAGGTGCCTGTGCAAGATCTTCTACAATCCTGTAGTTTTGAGTTGCACGTGCATGTGGGTTAAATTACGACTTACGAACGACACCCTTAGGAGGTGGACAGATGACTGTATCAGAATTATGTCATTCGAGATGAAGAGAACCATTGGGAGGTGGATTCAATGGAGGAGTTTGATCATCAACTTTCTCTTTAGAAGGAGAATAATCTTTGGTTCAAGTAGCGACTGCAACTTCATTTTTCTTGGAATCGCTAGTACACATAAGCACATAAGAGCTGGTAGAGGGAGAAGGTTGGTCATGAATGACCATTTGGGCATGTTGTTGAGAAGTAAAAGGTTGTGACAAAACTACAGGCATAGAGGGAGTCTCGGTTCCTTAGATGAATTGAGTAACTTTTGCACGTCTTGGACAATCTTTCATATAATGGTCCTCACCACAAATAAGGCAAGGATAACAAGGTTTTCTCTTTTATTTATCATCAATAGGTTGAGTTTTTGGTTTAAATGGTGGTTTATTATTAGTTTTATCCTCTTTATTCTTACCCTTCCCTTTCTTCTTATTTTGAGATTTATCGGTAGTCATAGACTGGACCATATTTACCTCAGAGGTTTTACCGGGAGAGGTAGCAGGAGGAGTAACATTTTTTACACTGGTAGTAGTAGGCTTTGGATTGGAATGATTGACTTTTTTCATCTAAGTACTTGTATGAAAAGTTCCAATCACACTATCAACAACATGAGATGTTACTTGAAGAGTTGGGGTAGTATTTGTAGATGGGCGAGGAGCATCAGGAATCAAGTCATACAATGTGCTTGTTTGAGAATAAACAAGATCCAAATATTGGCCACGACTGATCGCCTATTCTTTATTGATGAAACCTCCCATGGAAACATCACGAGCTATAGGATTAATGAGTGACGTTTTGAACCACTCAGCCAATAATTGATCAGGAAGAGGAACTTTTAATAATCGATGTCTCATCCTCCACTCATGAATATGATCTGAGATGTGAGTAGAAGAGGATTGTTTAAATGAACTTAAAATTTTCGTTCCTATCTCATACTGCATCGACAATTGGTAATGTGTCAATAAATCCATGGCTTAGGTATTGAAATCGTTGAAGAAACCTCTTGGAAATTCGATGTACCATTTGGCAGCTGAACCCATAAGAGTGTGTTGGAAAAGACATAGTTGGATGGAGTCATCCATCAAGGAGTTGGATGAAAACCAAAGATGAAACGTCATGACATGATTATTTGGGTCTTCTCTCGACCGACCGTCAAACTTGGGAATGTCTGATGGTAATTTGGCAGGTATAACCGGCCAATAAGGAGAATGTAAGATAGGATAATTCAAAATTATATACAAATATGGTAAATCCAAAGTAGCTAGAAATGAGAATTGTTTGTTTACCTGAGGAAACTGGTAATTTTGGGGAGGCAATCCTGTAGGTATACTAGTAGGACCATAAGCGTTTTGCAAAGAGTTAGAGGGTCCAGTCAAATTTAGCTGAGGAGGATTTTGAGTCAAATAGCCAACATTAGCATGTTGGTTTGGCATGCCACCTTGGAAATGTGCATTAGATTGAAAAGATTGATCCCAGGTAGGGTTTACAGTGCCTGGAAAAGGCTTCCCAGGATAAGAGGGTACAAAAGAATTTGTTTGAGGAGTTTTCCACCCAAGAAATTGATTTCCTTGAAAAGGAAAACTCCAAGGTCAGGCTTGTAATCCAGGAATAAATTTATCCTAAAATGGATTGTGTCCCCCAACCTGGGGTTATCCCCCAACCTGGGGTTATCCCCAACTTGGGGTGGACCCCCAGATGAGTATCCTCCAATGGGAAGTTGAAAACTAGAAGTAACATAATGACTTGTGCTCCCAAGCAAATTGGAGCTACTTGGCCTAGGAATATTAGATCCTCTAGGTGGTGGAGGAATACTAGGCCCTCTAGATAAACTAAGGGTAGCATTAGGAATAAAACCACTAAGAGAAGTATACCCAGGTGGAATAAAAATACCGGGTCCTCCAGATGGACCCTGGTTAGGATTAGTGATAGAACTACTAAGAGAATTATACCCAGGTGGAAGTGAAGGATTCGATCTAGACGAAAGTGGTGTTCCAATAGGAACTTGAATTGTTACCGAACTTCCGACAGAAAAAGGTGAAACTTGTGGGATTGTGGTAGAGCTAATGAACTGGAGAGGAAGAATTGTATGTGTACCAACCAACAATGGATATGAAACCGTAACAATATTAATTTTCATGCTAGTAAGAGGGACTGTATAAGTAGTAGAAGTAATAGGTATGTGTGGTGATGTAGGTTGGTTTGGACTCATACCAAGTTTATCAAAAATATCGCATCTCAAGGCAGTTCTTCACAAAGAACGGACTGGGATTGAACTGGGATTAAAAATTCCAGAAGTTTGAACCGTGGTCCTAAATGCTTCACTAGGAAATGGTGGTTCATCCACACCAGACTCTATGAAAGGTCCCGAAGGTATTCTAGTATAGTCTTCAACAACAACATCTCCCGAAGAGTTTGTTCTAAGAAAAACTTGGTCTTGGGTAACATTCAATAACGAATTTACAAGGAGTGATGGTTCAACCAATGGGGTAGAACTCCTGATCTCAGAGGATGCATCGTTATTGACTGCTCCTTCAAGAGAAGGACCCTCTAGTGAATTAGGAAGCAAAGGGGCGTATTCTTCCAGTTCTTCCGGAGGAAATCCTTGCATCCTACATGAATGGTGAGGGAAGATGTTGGCCACACCCAATAAACAATAAAAAAGATCTATGACCAACTAGAAAAGACAAACAACATTCACTAATAAAATCTAGATATCAAGCAAGAAAAAAAACCTTCTTATTTCGAAATCACTAGTTGGTGATGAAATCCAACATCAGGAGATCAAGACAAGAAGGGGCTGGGATAAATTGGGTGGAAAAGTTACGTTGACAACCTTCTTAATGGACTTACACCCTGGTGCACGCTCACACACATAATCGTGGGTATATCCTCCAAGGAGCCTGAGTGAGTTTAGCCAACATAGATTCTAGGTATTGTGAAGAGTTGCCCCTCCACAGTCACCTCATGTAAAGACCCTAAATATGTATGCTACTAAGGTTACCAATTACGACAATGATTCCTAGGGAAGCAGTCGACAGTTCGATATACATGCAAGGGTAGGGTATCTAAGCCCGAAATCTCCTCGAGAAGGTTCACACAAGATTTTCTTCTCAAGTGACCCCCAATAATATGCGCATTCACTACACTAGGACCAACAAAGAAGGGTGAGTAACTATGCTGGCTTTAATGCGACCTCGTGATTGACCCTTGTGTTAGAAGGGCTTCCCAAGACAAAATGTAGGAAGTGGATTTAACTCTCCCTATCACAAGATTTTATTGTTTGTTTTGATTCTTTGGAGAGTATTCCTCACAACCTATTCCAAAGCGCTATCCCTAGCTAATGTTGGTGTACAAGAGTTCTAGAAAATAAAATTTACTAGATAAATTTTAAAATTATGCTTAATTTTAATGGTTGTTGTTTAACAAAAAAGGAAGCGGAGATGAAATTGATGAAGTGCTTGACTTTGACTCAAAAATATGCAAAGAGATATGAGATGCAATCTTTTTGTTCGATGAACTCTAATTACATAAGAGATAAGGTTTTCCTTTTTCCAGACTACAACAAGTTGAAAAATACAATTCCTTTAAACTTTGAACAATCTTAATGTCAAATAATCAAAGCTATCAAATTTTCCAATTTTCTATTTTAAACAAAACCTAGAAAGCAAAAAGTTTCTTGTAAACACTATGAATAGAAAGATAATTTTCAATTCTTTTTCTTTACAATAAAAGCAGAGATCTAAATAAAGGAAAAGGAAAAACTTGTTCAAGAAAATGAATGAACTTATAACACAATTCCCCAAACTTAACTCATAATGCAATCAAAAGTATAAAAGCACTTATTTGTTTAATGAAATCAAAAATTGTTTTCTAATAAAAAACAATCAAAAACTCAGAAAAGATCATTAACACCTTGACTGACAAGCACTCAAGGATGAAACCCATAGATTATACCCTTGCAACAATAAGTGAAAGATGGAACTTTGAATCTTATGAAAAAGACTTTAAAAACTTGTGAAATGATAAAGATTAGTTAAAAATTGCAAACCAAGATGTGAATAATCATTCAATGGGACCAAAAAATTCACTCCAAGAAATGATCAAAAATCTAAGTAAAGAGAAAGACTGACTGCCACACAAAAACTTTCTTCATGAATCGTCGCAGGTAGCAGGAGTACACATTGCAACGTTGAGGTATCATTGCAGGCAGTAGAAGGACACAGTGTGACGATGTCGCACTGGTTTTCATAGCAAGGAGCAACGATGACTGAAAATTGACAAAAAATGAAAAGAGGACATGTTTTTTCAATGAACTTTTAGGATCTGAGAGTCAACATGGATCACCCAATGACTCTGAGAATGAAAAATCAACAAAAGCAAGAAATCCAAAAGCAAAAAGGAAGCAAAGACCGAAAGAGGATGATCCCCAGTATGGTCACCAATTTGGTTACTGGACAAATCAGTAAGTGTTGACACAAACTAATATCCCTAACTTCAAAAAGAAATTAGAACAAAACATGAAAGAATACAAACTTCTCCTTAGATTTCATTGTAATGTAAACTAGTTCAATGAGGAATAAATGACATACCGTTTAAATGTCGTTTGATCCTTGCTAGTGTTGCCCTTGCTCCATCCCAAGTTCTGCGAGATGTTGAACCTGTTAGTCTCTAATTTTGTCTTGGTTTAAGTAAGAAACCCTTGTCCTAAAACCCTCCTTACCCATCCCTCATTTTCTGTTTTCAGCTGTTTTCATTTTTAAGATTTTTATATTTCATGGTTTGCATTAATTTTTGATGATTTATTTGAGTTTTGGTTATGAAAAACATTGTTTAAACTAGAAGTGTCTCCTTTATGCCGTTGGAATTTCAAATTTTAATTGTCAAAATGTGCTACGGGAATAAGCCTATTCCTGTAGCGCCAAATAATCATGCCATATTGTGCGCCTGTTATCACGATTTAGTTATGATAACGAGATCATGAGCTAAGAGTTCGTGTGTTCCCACGAGAATTTGATAATCATCTCTAAATCCAACATGTTCTGAACATGATCGCTATACACACGCGTAGGATTCATTTCAAGATCCATTGTTATTTAATGATTATTATGTGATCAGTTCGAGTTGTTTTAAGTTCAACCATGTAGGAATAAATGCAGGCATCCATTCAAAGCATCAGGCATATCAGCAATTGTAGGAAGAAAATTCAGAACCCGAGGGCGTTAGTTGCATATTTGAGTTGAAATGGCGCCAAAGCGTAGCGGACAAGTGGCCAGAATCAAACCAGAAGGTGCCGAACTCCTTGAAGCCTACCCTCAAATGGATCAAAGATTCAGAGACGCTGGGTGGTTTGAGTTCCTCACCACATTTCAAGGATATGATGAACGGGTTTCCATGGAATTTGCTTTCAATTTCAATGGTCATGAAGTCGAAATCGATAAAATGTTGATGTTGGTGACAGAGCAGACTATAGCCAAGGCTTGCAGGCTCGTGGTTGGAGGAGAAAGACGGTGGAAGAAGGAACACATGGTCACTAAGTTTGTGAATCAATTCCTCCTTCCAGAGAAGCAGAATCCGGATTGGAGAAGGGGAATTCCTCGTAGCTGGGTCCGACCCGAATGACACACTGCCCTAGTGGTGATTCACAGATACATCACCTGTGAAGGGAGGTTTTCTTTGATCTATATCTATCATATCAAAATATTGATGCATCTAAACGGTGACTATCCTTTGAACCTTCCTTATTTCCTGCTTAAAAGTTTGACAAAAATGTCCAAGAAGGTACAATCTATTTCCACTAATGCCAAGGGTAGTTTGTTCCATCAAGTCCTGATTAAAACCCTAGTCATGTCTGCCCTAAATGAACTAAAAAATCCTTGGAATTGGATCACGGAATCCTTAAAACCTATTGTTAAATCAAATAAGTCAAAAAAGGGCAGAGGGAGGAAAACTGTTAAACTGGGTCGAGATGTTACTGATGAAAACCCTGTAAAGGATGAAACTTTTGATAGCAAGGTAATTAAAAAGAGCAGGAGTAAAAGATCTAGATGGGAGCCTGAACATGAGGTGCTTCCTGAGGAAGATATCAAAGAAGAGACAAAGTCAAAAAATGATTCATTTGCTCAAACTACAGTCAAGACTGAAATGCCATCCACCAGCAAAAAGAACATTGCAGTCAAAGGAAAAAGGAAAAAGGGTGCGTGTGTATCACAAAGACCTCGGATAAATTCAACCAGAGATACTAATAAGTATCGGCTGAACTCAAAAGCAATGTTCAATCCTGCCATTGAAGAAGAGAACACTATAGTCATAGATGATGATTCTGAGGAGGCTAAAACAAGCACCAGGAAAAAAGAAAAGAGGACTCCTTTTCCCAAGAAATATGTCAGCAAAGGAAAAGGAAAACTATCACCAACTACAGGCCCTGTAACGAGAGCCTCAACTAGATTAGCTAAGGCTAAAGAGATGGCTAAAGACATCAGTGAATTTCAGGAAGAAACATAGGATTACATGGAGGATTCAGATTACCTACCAGATGTACCTGGAGCTATGGATTCATCAAGTTCTGAAGAAGAACATAGCTCAGGATTGATTTCAAAATATCAGGTTAAAGCCAAAGAATCTAGCGTTACTTTAAATCTGAATGAAACTGCACCCTCTGAAGATTGTTCAGGATTCAGGGTCGAGATAAGAACTGATAAGGAAAAGATTAAAGAATTTCAG
>SNQJ01S0115591.1:0-39361 GCA_010110895.2 Picea sitchensis
TTAACCGCACATAACAATGGTCATATGCAATACATATATAACCGTGGGCCGGGGCTTAGCCCTGGCCCGGTACTCGCCCCAATTTACATTATTTCAAACTCAAATAAAATCAAACGTATATATAAGTTAAGTAATACATGTGGGTGCGTCGGTTGGGCGACCCTTCCCAAGGCTTTACCCTGCCCGGAGGTCACGGGGTCGAATCCGGCCAACAACATAACTTTTAAACCAATATATAAGTGACACGTGGTGGCCATTGATTGGGCCACGTGTCGCTTTCCCATTCACTGCAAACAAGCCACGTCATATGCCAACTGTTCACACAATTGCCTGCCATGTGTCGTACGGCCCCTGCCACATGCCGTATGGCCTGCCACGTCAGCATCCGTACGGACTGTACAATCAACATCCCTTTTTTTTGCCTATTTGTCGTTTTGAATAGAACGCGATATCTCTCTCTCCCGACATCTGTTTGAACCCAAAAGAGTTGCGTTGGGTTCGTGACGATGAGGCCTACGCTCCCGTTTTATTTGAAGCGATTCCGAGCACTTTGAATTTTGAGCAAAATTTGATCCCCTAGATCAGGGACAGAAAAGAACACAGAGAGAGTGGAGGCACCACATGAAACATAGGAAGGAGGGAGAGGCGCAACATTGAAAAAAAAGGCAGAGTCAAATAAGGGAGAACAACATGTAGATGATCGATGTGTTGATTGAGGAAGAGAAAAAGGGAAGAAGAAATTTCAGGAGGAAAAACAAAGAACTTGTCTGAGTTGTTATTGATCACCCTGAGTAGAGAAGACCCATATCCTTGAACTGGAGCTTTAGAGGTACGCAACTTGGTTCTTACTGGACAAAAACCGACACTGGTAAAGTGAGGTCCCTGAGGGACTATTAAGCAGAGAAGGGAACCCCTTGTGCAGAGGAAATCTAGTTGATAAACCACCTGATAAACCTGTGGAGACCCAAGCTCAGTGGGAGGTGGAAAATTTTGCTGTATCAGAAAAGGAAGGAGAGTAACCTTCCTAGATCACAACAATCTTAGAGCCCTGCTAAGTCAATTTCCTTGGTGGTATCATGGCTTGACACAGGTGTGACGTACTGGAGAAAATTACTTTGTAGCAAGGCCTAAGGTTGGGAGGAAATGCGTTCTCTCTAAGTCATTCGGATTGGACTATTTCCTTGATAGACGAGTTCTTAGATGCTTTGAATCTGTTTATCACTGAAGTATTTATATATGTTTGAAATTTTTTGCATGCATGATCATTTCAAATGTAAGAACCTATGGTTGGATCCCTGAATGTTAGGATCAATATAGAATGTAATCTCTGAGTTGATAAACTATTGCGAACTCGACCAGTTTATATTTCATGCGTGAAAATCCTGTAAGTCATGTAATATTTCCTTTAAGTTTCCCTAGCCTTCAGTAGCGCTGAATGGCTTAAAGCCTGGGAAAATTAGGACTAAAGCCGCGTGGAATTCGACAAATGTTTAAGTTCCCAAGAGGATTGGGTATGTCTTCACAATCCTTCCTTAATATTGCGTTAATGCGAGGAAGAACCATAGTCGTCGAACTAACCGATCGAGATATCTCGACCCTAGGATGGTTGGGTCTATCATTGGTGTAAGGACCATTAACACTTAAATTCTGATCACAAACGACTGCCGATGATCTAGTGGATAGTATATAGGGAAAGGTCTAGGTCATAGATCCTAGGTATATCTTCATTGGAGATAGGGCGAGTGAAAATACAAAAGCAAGCCAAAGCATCGACGATACCCTAATCGACGATGCAATGATGACTGCTGATCTCTCGATGAGTAGGATAAACTTTAGTCGTCGATCATCTACGAGATTTGTCCAAAAAGAAAGCAAATAAGATGATGTCATGACTGACATGGCATGCCATCAAGGAATCTAGAGTGTTCCAGATGACAGGTGTTGACTGCAGAATGGTTGACAGGAGCTCGGAGAGCAAGGTTGCTTGTAATCGTTAATCTTGTTGGAGATATGGACCATTGGATCCAGACATGTCATCGCTGGTAAATGGGAGGTTGAGATGGTTGTGTCCTACCAAGGATTGACAATGATGAAAAGGCCATATCTAACAACAACGGTAGATCTATGGGGAAAGAGATCTCCACTGTTGGGATCAAGATAACCTACCCCTACACAATGTTAGATTTATAGGGAGGTGCACGTTAAACCCTACGCTAGGAAATATTGTCGAGATATGAAGCTGTGAGTCGTAGGATCAAGGGAGGTGTACCTTAGAGAATCGTCATCGGAGGTCGACGATTAAGGTTGAGTCTGTGGGATATTGAATATTGATGACGACGATAGGTGGGACGAAAGTTCAGATTGGAGACTCGATGTGTCACTGCCACACTGGTTGACACTAATAGTGAAAAACCACATGGGATTAAGATGGAAATTGGCTAATGAAGGCTTGAGAATATTTAGGAAGCCATAATGTTTGACCCTAGGCTCAGATTTGGGAGTGGTTACAACCGCTGGAAAAATCTCGATGAGCAGAAGACAATAATATGTTCCAGACAATTCCTTTAAGAGGATCGATGAGAAGAGAAATATTAATGCCCCATCTATTAAAAGGTTAATAAGGGGGTTGGGTGTGTTACAATGCCCTTATTTTTCTCAACGATTGGTTTCACACCATATTTGCTGCCTTGTTCTACCTGCATGCGTTTTGTACTGTGGGATTTAGTTTTGGCGTGGCTGGTTGGGCCACTGGCTTTAAGTTGGGGAGCTATTATAAARGGTTTTTGTTTTTGGAGGTTCTTGGCATAGTTGTTTGCCCATTTATTGTATTTTGAAGGTTATTGGCTGAATTTTTTCCTTAACTCTTCAATGAAGTCTTCATTTTCTGTCTTGTTTGAAGCATTGAGAAACTAATTCTTCTCTCTTTCCAACTGTTGGTTGTACACCACATTTGATGTCTCTTTGAGATTCTTGGTTTTTCAAAAGCTCGTTAAATTAAGAGATGTTGATTCCTATATTGTAAACGTGTACCTAAAATGGCCTTGTTTGCTGGGACCTATAGTGAGGATTGTTGTCCATGATGGCTATTTATGGTACCTCTCATTCTGCACCTTTGAGTAGTGGATCCTGTGCCACTCGTGTAGATAGTTTTAGGAGTGTAACCAAGCATTTGTCTCCATGTATTTCCTTGTTTCACAGTGTCTTGGAGCTCGCTACTATGGAGTGTTTCTTACTTAGGTTGTCTTGCATATTTGTCACCTTTAGTTCGTACTCCATACTTTAGTCATCAGTTGTGACATCCATTGTCATCATATTTTCCACTTAGTTCAACATTGTGGGGGTGGTGGTATGCAATGCTTCCTCGGGTGAATTTTTACTCACCATGTTAGATCAAGATCAAGCGTCTTCTGAGTGAGCCTCTCATCGAGCACCATTCCTATTTTGACTTAGTGGTTGGAGGGAATAGTGACCCATGCACTTGAGTGAGATGGATTGGTGTCCATAAGGACACTCATTTTATGATGCTTTTGTCGACTACACATGAATACCTCATCAAGCCTTTTGTGCCAAGAGTCAATTCTAGAAGATCGGTTTATTTTGGGATTGGAGATTAACTCTTTTTTAGAGAGGAGTTTTCTCCTATGNATAAGGACACTCATTTTATGATGCTTTTGTCGACTACACATGAATACCTCATCAAGCCTTTTGTGCCAAGAGTCAATTCTAGAAGATCGGTTTATTTTGGGATTGGAGATTAACTCTTTTTTAGAGAGGAGTTTTCTCCTATGAGTTTTTCTCCTTTTCTCCGTTCGTACATGGATACCTTATCAGACCTTATTACTAGACCCAGGTAGATCAAGATAGTTCTTCTATCTTAAGACAAAGCTTGTGTATTAATATGTACTCTATTTCTTTTTTTAATAGAAATCTCTCACACCATTTTGGTTTGTGCATAATAATATCTACTCTCACATTTCTCATGAATTAATTCATTCCAATTATCAGGTAAACCCGGAAAACACCAGTGACTGCAATCTCCAATTTTAATGGGATTCTTGCGCTCCTCCTCCATTATATCCTATAGACATCTAGATGTTTGTCCTTCCGAAAATCTGTCAGCCTCGTTATGTTTAGGAGTGAGACGGGGAATTTCATGTTGTCGAGCACGTTCCCCACAACTTGCATTATTACAGGATCGGTTCTCACGAACGACTCCACAAAGATTGGCTCCGTTTTAAATTTACACTTATAGGTGTCCGACTTGTTCCATTGCTGTGCACTGCAATACATTAACATTTGGATGAACAAAAATTTCAGATGTATATTAACATATATAAATTAAGGGAACAAAACCCTGGGTCGTTAATTTTACCATGTACATTAACATATAATAGGAACAAAACCCTGAGCTGTTAATTTTAACTGAAATGCATGAGAAAAAATCCACAAAAGAGCACTTTGGTTTTTGTAGGATTGATATTGTAATCCATCCATTTCGCCCAAGTTCTCAACCATTTTTCGAAGAAAACCGATGTATCCAACTGAGGGTGAAGGTAGTTGGCCTCTTGATAATAGTTTCTTCTGTGAACATTTGAATCAAATTTTGAGATATGAATGAACTTGAAATTGAGTGTTTTCACCTTGTTATATAACTAAAACACACACACACCATCATAACGTAGAACAAAATGATTTTCAAAATAATGCTATAGTCATAATCCTGCAACAATTTACCAGAAGTTTGTTTTGTTGTAATTTCATTTCTATTGAGGCCATCGATATAGAATTTGGAATTTGTGCATTTTGAAAAATCTTTCCTGAGCTATGAATACAGTTGAGGCACCTTTCATTCTGAAAGTAATTATGTTTTCAGGAACTATAGTTCTCAAAATGCAGAGCAAGGATTCCCATTGATTAATATTGAGGGAGTCTCTGATGAACATGAACCTCTTTCATCTCAGCTTCTCCAGCATGTCTGTAGCATTCAACCTTCAAAGAAAGACAATTTCTAAGTTAAATGAGATCGTTTGTGGATATGTGATTCAAAAACATTTCAGTATATTGTGAAGAGAATTCAAGGACGTCGGAAGTAGTGTTGCATACCTGGGAAGATTACAATCTCTGGGTTTCCATCTCCAATTTGTATAGCTTGAATCCGGCCGCCCATTCCCTTTTCAGTTAAAAGATACGATCATATACGATCATTTTCCAGCAGGATAAAGAGTATATGAATCACCGTGAACCCATTTTCCAGAATATATATCACACTGGCTGGTGTTTGTTCGTTCTCGTTCACTGTATATACATTTTCCTTCCTATCAATTTCTTCGTCTATACCGAACTGAGAGATGTTTTCAGAGTGATTTACGGGTTTGGATTTTTCAGGATATCTCTCATAAGCCACTAATTGTTCTTTCTCAGAGACCGAATTACCACCATCGTGATTCTGATCTAAATTGTTGCCAGTTTCTCACACTGCGCTAGAATTATAGCCATGTCGGATTTCTGAAGAAGTATTCTTTGTATCTCCATAATTAACTGTTTTAGAAGTATTTTGTAAGGGAAAAACATACGAAACGGAACTGTCAACAGCCTTGGGACTTGGAAGGAAGCTAGACTTTCTCTTTAGCCAGGGATTCACTGTTGTTTCTTCACCACTAAACAATTGAGAGAAGCAGTAAATAAGAATTGAGACTGCGCTCGCAGCTGCAAGAAGAGAAACAATCCCGTTATTTCTCAGCTGGTTTGGATTATTATTTCTAACCCGCTTCATACATGAATCCAAATGACCCATGATACTTTCTGTACAATGAATTATGATTGGCAGTGACTCAGATAATTAGACTACTCTCCACTTATATGCATATTCATATTCCGGTCTACGCAGACTATGTACAAAACTGAGCATGGAAATAGCAGAAGTACGTGACAACTTCGTCACCAACTTTAAGCCACTCCTTTATCATATGGATGGCGTTGTTAAATTTATTACAACGACTGCCCTGCAACTCAACTAAAACACATTTAAACAAAGTAGAAAAATAATATCAACGTTACAACTTAGATAGCAATATTGGAATTTGTAACTTTCAAACAAATACATGTTTTTAATCATTAGTCCCACTTAAACTATTCATGCATTTGGATATAATTTCAAAAGGTTTATGATCGGGGTATCCTATTCTTTTGAATGTATATGATCTACCTGCTTAGACTGGAATTTGTAACTTCCACCCTAGAAAAAACAAATGTTCTTACTTCTAGATTTTTTTTTTCAAACTGAAAAAAATCCTTTATATATTAATATATAAAAAGTGCCATAGGAAAGCCCCACAATATTTAGATCAGCCACGCCTTTGAACCAGTCTAATATAACTCTTGAATCACCCAACATATGAATGCTTTGAAGCCTAGCCCTGCCAGAAAAAGAGTAACCCAGAGTCCAATCAACTCACCTTTTGAATTTGAGCCTCATCCAATCCTCAACTTCCACTTAACCTTTATATCATTAGAGAATTGCAGTAAACAACCAGCTCCACAATCCAATCCCCGCCGCTGTGAAGCACCATAAAAAAAACCCTTGATCATGGAGGCATAAAAAAGGGGTTTTTTGATAATTTTGATTTTTTTCTTTAGAGCAGTGCCTTCCCCACAGTTTGACAAAATTCCGGAGACCATCCAATCCATGGATCTGCTTTTCATCTCAAAAATCATTCCGTTCCTATATAGCCAAACCTGCCAACAGATCCAAAAGGTCATGCTTTTGTAAGCCGGGTATAGGCACATCCACCGCCTGATGCCCCAATTAAGTCCAGATCCTTGCGAATTGAAAGCAATACCATAATGTGTGATCACAYGCTACCAGATAATACAGGTAAATGCACAGTCATTCATGATATGCTGACTGCTTTCCACATTCTGATAATAGAGGACACATACTCCCGACCCATTAAAACCGCGTTTACACAAATTGTCCCATGTGASAATTTTGTTCGACAACATTAACCATGCAAAACATTTCAATTTCAGAGGCATCTTAAGCTTTCAGATCATCACAACCCACCATCCATCCACCTTCTTCCACTTTTTCCACACACATGCATTATAAGCTTCTTTAACTGTCATTTCACCAGAGGCACCATTCCAAGACCAACAAAGATGATCATGAGCATCTAACAGAAAAACCCCAGCATTGCCCAATTCCTGTATAAAATCATTCCATTCCCCAACATACTCATCCCAAATGCCAATCCTCGCCACATTAAACCAATGGTGATCCTACTCATTTCTACCCCTGTCATAGACTTGAAATAGATAGTGAAAGTTGTTTTGTTGTAGTAGTTCTATCAGTCCATTTGAAAGAAAGGTTGCATCCCCAAGCCCCTTGATCCCACCAACTCCAAGCCTTATCACAGATCCCCTCCCAGGCGTCCAAGCCAACCAATCTTCCAGTACAGGAAATGCTCTCATCAAGCTTCGCCAGATGAAAGAGGCTCTTCTAGACCGCCCATCAAAGCTCCTCACCCATAGGTGCACCTCAAGCCCCTTTAGATATTTTCCGCGCAACATCACACTCCATAAACCCTGATTAAAAAGAGCCTGCCACAAAGACTTTGCCACCAGTGATAAGTTAAAGGTAGGTAAATGCTTGAGTCCCCAACCACCATAATGAAAAGGTTTAGCCAATGTTTCCCAAGAGAAAAGGTGAGCCCCCTCAGAGGATTTTTCTCCAGTCCAGATAAAAGAGAAAACACATTTACGAAGGGAATCCATAATACCAACCGGCAAGAAAAACAAGGCCATCCAATAAACATGAACAACATCTAGGACCGACTTAGCCAGAACAAGGCGCCCACCCAAAGTCAACCACCTAGTGGTCCAATGAGAAATGTGCTTCTCAACTTTAGAAATAAGCCACCTCTAGTCATTCACAAGATAACTATTAGGATTTATGTACACCCCCAGGTACTGCATCCCTCTAGAAACCGAGAAGCTGCTGTAACCCAACAAATCCTTGAGGAGAGTAACCTCATGACCATCCAACCTATTCCAGTACAAAGAAGATTTCTGAGTATTTATTTGGAGTCCCACCGCACAAAAAAACAACAACAAGATCTTTTAGATGGATTTCCATTCCTCAAAATTTCCAGTGTTTAATATAAGCACATCATCTACAAAAAGAATATGAATCAACTTTGTTATCCGATCTACACCAATTCCACTGATCAAACCTTCCCCTACTGCTTTATGCAGGGCCAAACTAAGACCTTCCATCAGCAAAATAAAAAGTAATGGTGACATAGGGCAACCTTGGCGCAACCCTCTCAAACTCTTGAAAAATTTAGTCAGACTACCATTTATTAAAACATCAAAGGATGAAGATGAAACACACCCCATAATCCATTTTACCAAGTGAATACTTAAGCCAATTTGCAGGAGCACTAGCTGCAAAAAATACCACTTGACACAGTCATATGTTTTCTTGAGGTCAAGCTTTAATACCACAACCTTTTGCTTCTTAATCTTCATGCTATGCAATGATTCTTGTGCCAATCCAACCGCATCCATAATCTGCCTCCCCTTTAAGAATCAAACTGATTCGCGATAAAAGCCTTAGAGAAAAAAGGTTTAAGCCTATTAGCAATAATTTTCGTAATAAATTTATAAATCAAATTACAAAGAGAAATTGGCCTGAAGTCTTCAAAGCTATCTGGTCAATCACATTTTGAGATCAAAGATAAGAAGGTATCATTTAAGCCACCACACATTGAAGATGACACCCGATATTCCTCCATAGCATCCAGGATATCCTATCCCATAATATCAAAAAAGTACAGATAAAGTTCAACCGTCCATCCATATGGATCAGGACTCTTGTAATGTCCCCAAGGCCGAGCCATGTTGTAAATCATGTTTATGAAATGAATTGTAATTATGTTTTATAGGCTGGTGAGCCAAGTTAATATAAGCTGGTGGGCTTATGTGATTATTAGTGCAGAGAGCCTAAGTGTTGAAGGCCAAGAGCCTGATTTTGTACATGTATATATGCAGAACATTAATAAAATTATAAACACCGCTGCGTGCAGATCGACCATGATGAATGAGTGATGGGGGACTAAGCTTCCACAGAGTGGGTAAGGGATTAGGGGTTGGAAGGTGGAAAAAGGGACTAAGTGTTGAGCCTAGGGGCTTAAGTCCTTAGGGAATAATATTTTAATATTATTCCAAAAGACATGTGAATAATATGTTTTATCCTAAGTTCTTTTGGAAGGACAAGCAACTTCCAAATGGAAGGAATGCATGCTGAAGGAACGCATGCAGTTGCATGGGTGACAAGTGTCAACCCAGGCACATGAAAATAAAATGGCTGAGATGAGCCGTGTTGGGGGTTCCTCCTCCATTCCACCGTCGACCGTCTGAACGTGAGTTTCGTCTGACCTCTGCAAGATACCCTCGTGCAATTATGAAACCAGGGAAAAGGTCTGTGTTGATTCCTGGGAAATCCGGTACACCCTCTGTTCTGAACCGTCGAGCCTATGTCTACCCCTGCATGGATTGTTGGTCACGCGTCCTTGAGAAAACCATAACCGTGAGTCTATTCCGTGATTGCTGAGCTGGTTGGGTTGAAGTATGTGACTGTCACCTGTTTGGGAAGCCCGTGACTGTATACCCAGTTGACTGTTGTGGCCACGCAGTGTTGGACTGCGTGTGGCTTGCTAACCAGTGTAAGTTCGTGCTGAGCCTGTGTGTAACCTCTCTCCAGGTGAGGGAGGTGATTATTATTGAAGAGGCAGATTTTACTAAGCCTGTGAGTGACTCTCTCCAGGTGAGAGAGTGCACAGAGGAAGGAGATAGCTCTTAGAAGGAACCCTGTAGCTACCACAGAGATCGAAGATTTTCGGTCCGGCCTGTTGCTGAAGCCCAAGGCAAGGGAGGTTAGCAGCCGAAGGACTGTCTAGGTGACAGATAAGGTGTATACTCCTGGGGTGGGACATGCATGTGGGGAAGGAGAATCTGTGGGCAGTGGGCATAAGTGGTTCCTGGGAGAGAATCCTCCCTCTTTTACGTGTATTCTTCTAGAGAGAGTTTGCTGGGAAGTGGTTTTCTCCCAGAGAGAGTCTAGCACCAGCTACGGATCTCTGAGACTTCCTGATCCGGCCTGTTGCCGAGACCTAGAGAGGGAGGTGAAGCACTGATGGACTATGCTTGTGAAGGTGTATACTCCTGGGTGGAGCAGACATGTGGGGAATGAGAGTCTGTGAGTAGTGGGCGTAAGAAGGCATCCTGGGAAGAATCCTTCCAGTTGTTCCATGCTGTTTTCCCTGTAACCTCAACCTAGCCTAGGATTCCTTGCCTTGGGGTGGAGGTTAGTCCCAGCTCAGGGGTGACCCACTACTAAGCTTGATGAGTAGCGTGGTCTAAGGCTGGGAGGTTCATGGAAGGCCTACACGTGGTTGGTGGAATTACCACAGTTTCAAAGATAAGTATCAACTTATGTTAAATGTTATGTTTTGCATGCCTGTGGTGCTTATATTTTATCATGTATTCTGTTGTGTAGATGAATTATTGTTAATGCCAGGGAATATTTGTGTTAGCAGTAATTCTTATGCTTACTTTGAGTCAAATGTGTTTCATTTGATTTAAATTCATGTTATCAATCAAGTATGAGAATGATGTTGTTCCACACAGTAGCGTCTTCCCGACCAGTGGGTTGGATGATGGCCGGGGGAGCGTTACAGTATGAAAGAGTGTTACAACTCTTGTCCTTAGCAAATTTATCCATCAATTCCTTTATTTCTTTCAAAGTGACCGACGCTCCCACCTCCTCGAAGTCCACCTCTAAAAAATTTTGAGGGAAGAGTTTTACAATCTCTAGCTGCTCAAGAATAACATTCTCCCCCCCATCAGCAAACATCCCCTTAAAGTAATCCATTGCAGCCACTTCCAACTCTTTCTGAGTATTTACCACAATCCCAGAGCAGTCATTGATCTCCCATATAGAGTTCCTATTCCGCCTATGCTCAAAACATTTATTAAAATAAGTAGTATTCGAATCACCCAGCTCCAACCACGTGGCGTGAATTTTCTGATGCCACGTCTTCTCCTCTATTAAAAGAATACCCTTGCTCTTATCTTCCAGAAACACAATACCTTCTCTGTCAACAATATCCCACACCGAGTGATTCACCTTTCCATAAATCCTTTTCAATTCAATCTCAATCTGCAACAAAGTGTCACGGTTCATCAACTTTTGATCTCTTTCCCACGCAATAACCAAAGATTTTAGCCTCTTGAGATTCTCCACCAAACTTTGCATAGGGTACATAGACTCCTCTCCATGATTTCCCAACCAGAACTTAGTAACCATCTTATCAAAACTTGACACTCCCATCCATGCCGAATTGAATTTAAAAGGGAAGGATATATTTTGTGATGATCTCACCGCTTGCATCATGACATGCTGGTGATCAGATATGGAAAATTCCTCTCCCCATGATCGATTCACCAGAAATACTTTAAGGAGAGTTTCAGCCACAAGAAACCAGTCAATCCTCTTCCCCACATAAGCATGATGCTTCTTGTCGTTATGCCAAGTAGGAACGACATCACCCTCCCAGAAGTCAATCAACTCAACTGAACAAAACATATCACAGAAGTACTCCACTAACGGGTCCACATTGGCATCCAACCCCCAAACATCCCTGTCGTGCAGACATAGGTTCAGGTCTCCGCCAATAATCATATCATGATCTAATAGTAAACCAGAGTTGTAAATCTTTTCCCAGAAAGGTTGATGCTCAACATAGGGATCATAACAGTTTAGTATTTTAATCCGAAAACCCAAATTTTTGCAAGTTCCTTCCAAAAGAACACCTGCATCAATAAGGAAAGGAGCTAGGTCAAAAACACATTTATTCCAGGCACATAATATACCTCTCGAATGCCCCACAACGTCAGAGGAGCAACATTCCGAACTAGGAAAAAACCCAGCCAATACCATTCTAGACTTCTCTGTCGTAACCATAGTTTCTTGAAATAACACTAAATCAGGACGAGCCAACACCAACAAACCTTTGAGAGAGACATAATTTGTGTCTCCCCCCACTCCTCGGATGTTAATGGATAAAATCCTCATCTATCCACCTTAGACTCGGCCTAGAGAGGCAAATATATCTAAGCGATCTATTTTCAAAGTTTAAACCTAAAGACTTAATGGATCCACCATCCATCACCTTTTTATGAGAACTGCGTGTTTTAATAGGGGAAAAATCCTTCCGTAGGCCCCCAAATGTAGCACCTTTTCTAATCAAGACTAGTGAGGATAGAGATGATTGCCCCAAAGCCTTTTCCTTAACCTTTCAGAGTACCGCTTTCATAAACCTTGAGTGGTATTTTCATCGCAGCCTCCTTATATGAGGGTATGAGGGATGACAAAACATCATCCGAAGGCATACCAATATCCAACACCAAAGACATATAAAATATAAAATATGTGTACATAGTTTTAAATGTTTTATGATTAAAGTACCCTAGTCTGGGTTTGAACTTGTAATTTAAAGAAAATGTGATATAATTTGTAATGGTTTATGATTGGGTACCCTATTCATTTGAATATATATTATCTACTTATTTAGATTGGAACTCATAATGTCTCATTACGTACCCTAGTTTTTAGAATGTAGATAATCTATTTGTCTAGGTTTGAGTTTTTTGGAGGTTGGATTGTACTTGTGTGATACAAAGTCAACAACTATCACTAAAAAATACAGGTGCATCACACACCCACAAGCATTGAATAGAGGTCACGCCCCCAAGTATGGCACATGGGTTAGGCCAAGTTTGAATGAGCATGTCACAAGGAGTGCCTTAATAGTGCACTTTATTGCTTGATATACACCCCTAAGAGAGTTTGAACATGCAATTTGAAAATTGTGATGGATGGAACCTAATGATTTTGATAGGGGATACTAATTAATTCTAGTCAGCACCATTTCTCTTGGGAGTAGGTAACATTAGTGCAAGGAAACATATGGAAGAAAATTTTCAATCTATAGAACACTTCCATTGCAGTTGGGAATGTGTCTTTGTAGCAATTGTATCATCTAATTTCAAATGAAGATGGATTCCATATGAATTAAAAGTGAGAAAACATGGGCCATCAACATAAATTAGCGATTATCAAATCTTGATTAAAAGGTCCATGTGAGAAGGATCAACCTAAGTTTCAATAGGTTGTGTAAATAAATTATTCCCTTGTACCAGAGTATAACATTTTCCCATGTAAATCTTGAGCTTGATGTATTATTTATTTCAACTTCTTTGATTAACTTCTCGATTTTTGTACTTTTCATGTACTCATCTTGAACATTTGAGATTCATTCAATGATGAATACTAAAATTGAGCATAATGTAGCACCTCCTTCTTCTTTCCTTGATAATCTATCGACAACTTGATTTTCCTTTCCCTTATAGAGAATCTCAAAGTAAAAAAAATTGGATTTTTTGACCCACTTTTGTTTTTTTAATGATAATATCTTCCATTTTAGGAAATATTTCAAGCTATTGTGGTTCATTTTGAACAAAAAATTGTCTCCCAGTAGGTATTATTTCCACTTTACCAAGGCATGAATTATTTCCAACATTTCCTCTTGATATGTAGATTTTTCTTGTTCTCTTGGGTTTAATCTTCAACTTTCAAAATAAATGGGGTGTTTTTCCTACATAAGTACAACTCCTATTCCTATCCTTTAGGCATCACAGTTGAAAACAAATGGTTATGGGAGGTATTGGGTAGCCAAAACAAGAGTGGAATTCATTAAAGTATTCATCCTCTTAAAGCAAGGTCTACTGCATCATTCCATCTAAAGGCGTCTTTCTTCAACAATGTTGTTAGTGAAGCAACAATCTCTACATAGATTTTTTTTGTGTCTTCTGTAATAAAGTGTAAGACCTAGGAATCCTTATAATGATGTGATAGTTTTGGAGTAGGACAATTAGTAATCATTGCAATCCTCTTTGGGTTTACTTTGCCTCCTTCTGATAATACAATATGGCCCATAAATTCTGTTTATTTCCTTCCAAAACTGTATTTTGATTTTTTTGCATAGAACTTATTTTCTTCTAATAGTTTCATCATTGCCTCTATGTGCTTGAGGTGCAAGCTCCAATTTTTGTTGTAAAATATTATATCATCAAAGAACACAAGTACAAAATTCCACAAGTTTGGTTTGAATAATTCATTCATCATTGTCTATAAGGTAGCTAGGGTGTTGCATAGTCCAAAAGGAATGGCCAAAAATTCATAGAAGCCTTCATGGGTATAGAAAGTAGTTTTTGGAATGTCCTCTTATTGTATTCTTATTTGATAATAGACCGATTTTATATCAATTTTGAGAAATAATTAGCATCATGAAGTTCATCCATGAACATAATAGGGAACTTATATTTAATGGAAATCTAATTTAATGTGTGATGGTCAATATAGAGTCTATAGGATCCATTCTTTTTCCTTGCAAGTATGACCAACACTAAATATGAAATCTTACTTTGGGTTTTTACACCGCAATCTAATATTATTGAACCAAGCACTCAATTTTTGTTTTGTGTCTATGTGAATGCATATAATACTTCCTTTTAGAGCTTATCTAAGGATTAGCTATATGATATGATCTCTCCATTGTTCTAGAGGAAGGCCTCAAGGTAAGTCGTAAAAAATGGTATTATATTTCGTAAGTATATTATCTAGTCCTTTCAAATTGTTCTTTTCAATGGGTTCTCCCTCCATTGAATGACAACGTGTAACATAGGCTTGCAATCCTTTCTAAATTATTTTCTTCATTTTGTTGGATGAGACTATTTGGGTGGGTGGGATGTTGATTCCATGAAATTTGTAGTTTTTTTCCATTTTCATAAAAGATTAGGAATTTTTTATGTAGCTTTAACTCTACTATAACAACAATGGCCAACCATTGGGCTCTTAAGACAATTTATACTCCATCTATTACCATGCCATACATTGGAGGCCTTAATTGATAGTCATTGATAGTTGATTCTACATTATGGAATTTCCCATCACAAGAAGTAGTTTTTTCCCCTAGTATTGTGACTTGAAAGTCAGGGGTAAGGTAGATGAACATATTTAATTAATTTTATACTCTTGTATTTATAAAATTATGTGAACTGCCACTATTTATAAGCATTGTTGTTTTTGTTTTCTTAATGTAGCCAAAATATTTAAGAGTTTGGGGTTGATAAATAGTTATCATTGTGGTAACAAAGAGTGTTGGGATGGTATTTTGATTGCTATATTCTTTGGGATTTTTAGATTTCTCATTGTCATTTTCTATGTTAGATGTACATGTTGTTGGGTATGTGTTATAGTATTTGCATGATCCCCCCACCCCCTCGCCTATTAGGGGTTTATATGTCAAATGTTTGGGCATTTTTTCTCCTTTCGTGGGGGAAATTTTTCTCCTTTGGTGGTTTAGTCGCGCATGATATTTCAGCCCATGGTTTTCTAATTCTGGTTAAGGAATTAAGGTTGTAACCTAATAAAGATTAATGTATTAGGGGTTTTTGGATGCCGTGGGATCCTATATATTGTTGATCCAGGTGGATATCGATGGCCACCCCCCTATTCCAACTGACTCAAAGCAGTTTTCTGGAAACTTACTATTTTTAGCATTTTTTCAGTTCCTAAACTTCTGGGGCCATTTTGAGGGCCTAAATGAAGTTTTGTAGGGATTTATCTCCTCAATGATAGTTAAAGGCTCTTATTGGGCCCCAAAAATGAATCTCCTCAACGATACCTTTCCAAAGAGCTATCGTGCACCCCAAATGGAGATCATATGCCAAAGTTACGCCCCCGAGAAGTTGATACACCAAACTACCCAAAACGGGGTCCACAAAACCGTTGGCTTTTCATCTTCCATGGTTAGGGTTTTGAATTTTATTTATGATAAAAATTCCTTTGGAGCCTCATTTTAAAATAATATTCTTGCAAATGCGAGTAACAGACACATCTCTTCTTAGAGATAAGCTACCACCATTCTAGCAAGTCTTTCACTCTGTATTTTTACAGTCTTCGTACATTTTCGATCATTAATAGAAAATTGTATAATACTGTATCTCTGTGTTTATGGTTGCATCTCTGATACATTTCTGTTATATTATTGGATATCTGAGATATCTTTGTACATTTATTTATTATATCTTTGCTCTCATTTCGTTCCGAAAATAATCTAGATCAGTAGTATCAGAGCAGGCTGCTCTTGATCATTTTTCAATGCATGTCCCCGACGAGGTCCGAGTATAGAAAGTTGGGTCTCGAGCTTGTCTCTCTTGAGGATAATCGATCTCGCATGCCCAAGAAACCTTCCATGGATTATATTAATCTGTTGCTTGAGAAAGATCTCACGCGACAGAGGGACAAAATGATGGAGAATTGTGCCCACATCCTTCAACGTCCACCGATAAAAACATGCACGTCTTTATCAAGTGACCACTTTGGAGGCACCTCACCTTTCAAGGTACAATTTAATTATGATATTCCCATATTTGAAGGACAGATATATGTGGATGCCCTAGAAAAATGGTTAAATCTGCTAGAAGGTTATTTCTCTATTCATAATTTCTCCGACAAGGAAAATATCACCTTGACACTCCTTAAGGCTATCCCCCATGTCAAACATTCATGGGAAACTTACTGGGAGCAAAGTTCCATAGAGGATTCTAGAATATATGGGGCCGAGCCCACTTGGTATTTTTTTGTGGATGCAGTAAAGGAACAATATTACCCTGTTGGAAACTATGAGGACCAATACATGAGATGGACCAAATTGCAGCAAGAGAGGGGCCAAGCAGTTCCAGAGTTCACCAATACCTTCTATAACTTGCGCACCAAGCTGGGTATCACAGACTCCAAATGAAATTTGGTTCTGAAATACCATGGGGCTCTACACAGATTCATCCAAATTGAAATGGATTTTTTGGACATCTCATCACTCGGTGATGCTTATCGATATGCTATTAAAATCGAGTAGAAATTTAAGCACACAAAWAAAATGGGAGTTTGGGTATGCAAATCCACAACAAAAAAAGTATGATAAAGATGACCCTAACAAACAGTATGCCGAAAACCGGTCTGAGCCACATGAAAATAAGGGTCACGTAAAGACAAAGAAGGACACCAGAAAATGGTGCGATTTCCACAAAATACCCTGGCACAACACCGATGAATGTCACTCAAAACATTCATTGGCGACCGAGATCAAAGACAAGGAGCCAAACCCTGATTCAGAATCTGATTCAGAAAATACTGATAGAAGAGATATCATCGACACAGACCCCACTGCTATTGTCGCGACTTCAACAATTCAACCAGAAGAACCAAGAGATCTTGAAGAGGGGGAGCACCTTTTTAATTCACAGATGTGGGTGAAGGGGTCCCCGATTCATTTTATTGTTGATAGCGGAAGCCAGAAAAACCTCATCTCAGCAGAGGTCGTCAAAAAGTTGGGATTGTCGACAACACCACACCCGCAACCATACAACATTGGTTGGCTTCGCTAGGGACGAGATGTCCGTGTCATCCAACAGTGTTGATTTTCATATGACATCCAACTCTTCAATGATGAGGTATTATGTGATGTTTCCTCGCTGTATGTCTGTGATGTTCTCTTGGTCCAACCATATATGTGAAAGCGCCATGCTATCTATGAGTCTTGACCCTATAGTGTCATTGTTACTCAAGGGGGTCATCTCTACAGGATACTAGAGGTAGTTCCAAATACTATCCCACCTAAAAAATTCCGCAAGGTAGTATCTCATACTACAAAATTCATCTTCTTCACAATCTATTCAAAAGGAGAATGGAAGGATACTGCAACCACTACAACCTCGGCCCAAGCACCTTCTATCCAACAGAAGTAGGTCGAAAAGATTGCAATAAAGAGCAAAGATTCCTTCTACACACATTTATCTCATGTAGGCCGACTGGTTTAATAGATTTAACCTTGCCAGCAACAGGTTCATGACAACCTTACAAAAACCAAGCAGTGCAACGTCTACAACAAGGTAAGCAACTCACCAAGCTTCAGATTCAACAATCGTTTTCCCCTCTCCCCCGGGAACTCAACGCAATGGAGACCATTGCTTCCTAAGGAGGGAGTATTGATCCAGGTGGATATCGGTGGCAACCCACCTATTCCAACTGGCTCAAATCAATTTTCTAGCAACTTACTATTTTTAGCAGTTTTTCGGTTCCTAAACTTCCGAGGCCATTTTGAAGGCCTTAATGAAGGTTTTTCGGGATCAATCTCCTCAATGATTGCCAAAGGATATTATTGGGCAACCAAAATGAATCTCATCGACAATACCTTTCCAACGAGCTATTGTTCACCACAAACAAAGATCATATGCCAAAGTTATGCCCCTGGGAAGTTGATACACCAAACTTCCCAAAACGAGGTCCACAAAGTTGTTGGCTTTTCATCTTCCGGGGTTAGGGTTTTGAATTTTATTTATGATAAAAAGGCCTTTGGAGCCTCATTGTAAAATTATCTTCTTGCAAATGCGAGTAGCAGGCACATCTCTTCTCATAGATAAGCTTCCACCATTCTAACGAGTCTTTCACTCTGTATTTTTACAGTCTTTGTACATTTTCGCTCATAAATAGAAAATTGTGTATTATTGTATATTTGTGTTTATGGTTGCATMTCTGATACATTTATGTTATATTATTGTATATCTGAGATATCTCTATACATTTCTTTATTATATCTCYGCTCTCATTTCGTGCCGAAAATAATCCAGATCAATTGTATTATAAACAATGAAGTTGGACGATGAATAAGAATTAGAGGTGTGACCCTATAAAGGTTGTTGGTTTTCCCAGTTTGGGTTTCTAGGGTAAATCTCTATTTATATTTGTGATTGCAATTATGTTATTTTCCATTTTTAAGAATCTGTGTGCGCATTGCATTACTCTAAAAGGTTTAAAACTTACATTTGGTACTAGCGTAGTTATTGGCTTCAGGGGGACACCTTTGTGGCTTAGGGTTTGGATCGAGTTTGTGATACCTTGTTACAATGGGAGCTTTGTGGTGAAAATATATGGTGAGAAGATCAAAAATAGAGATTGAAAAATTTAGTGGGAAAAGTTTTGAGTTGTGGAAGATCAAGATGGAAGATTTATTTGTAGACAAAGATCAATGGGTCATTGTGGATCCAGGTACTACACCTACATGAATGTTAACAAAATACCAGACAAAGTTGGATCAGAAGGAAAAGAGCACAGTTGGATTGTGTTTCTCAAATTAAATATTATTGAATGTGTCAGGGGAAGTTATAGCCAAGGCATTAAGGAATAATTTAGGGGATTTGTATCAATATAAGTCCCTGGTAAACAAATTATTCCTCCAGAAGAAGTTGTACAACCTCATGATGAAATATAGAGACTTAGTGAAAGGACATATAAATTCCTTCAATATTGTGGTAAGTTAGTTATTGTTTGTTGATATCAAGATCTCTTATGTATATAAGTGTATTAGTTTATTGTGCTCTTTACCAGACTCGTGGGATGGTCTAGTTTTAGCCATAGGCAGTAATGAAACCACTTTAAGTTTCAATGATGTGGTATCATCCTTTCTATGGGAGGAGATGAGGCAAAAATACGTGGAAAGCCATAACACAGATGCCTTATTTTTAAGAGGACGTTCCCAGGAAAGAAATAAAAATAAGTCCTCAAGTGGGATATCTAAATCTACAAGTAGATCTAAATCTTCAAGAAAATTCATAAAGGTATGTTGGAGATGTGGAAAAGAAGGGATTACAAGAAACAATGTAGATCCAAAAGTGTTGAGAGAGAGAATGGATTTGATGTTGCTCCTTCTACATAACAAAAAAACCCCATAGATGAAGGAGGGTATTTGTACTTATCTTATTCAAGCACACATGTAGATAATGAGGCATGGCTAGTCGACTCAGGTGCATCTTGTCATATGAATCCTCATAGGTGGTGGTTTTGCAAGCATGAAAGGTATGATGGAGGTGATGTTTTCCTAGGACATCCAAAATAGGAAGATGAAAAGTCAAGTTTAAGCTCATGGATGGAAGGATTAAAAAATCCCTGGTGTTTTGCACATCCCAAGGTTGGAAATTATTATAATTTTTATTTTTTATTTTTATTTTTAATTAATTAATTAATTAATTTTTTTATCTGTAAGCAAAATGAGCGATGCATGGGTAAAAATAATGTGTGAGTAGGAAACCTCTAGAATGGTTCTAGGAGAATTGGTGTTGCTGAGGGGATTTTGGATTGGAATTCTGTATAAGATTCTAGGAAGCACTATTAGCGATGGGTGCAATAGTTCTATTGTTCCTGAGATTGGAGTTGAAGAAGGAAAAAATCCTATAGTCTCTGGAAAAAAGGATATGTTGTGGCATCAAAGATTGGGGCATATCAGAGAGAAGAGGATTTTATTACTACATGGTAAAGGTATGGTTGAAGGTATATCAAATTTCTCTTTGGATCTGGATTTCTGTGAACATTTCTTGTATGGGAAACATAATCGGGTAAGATTCTCCTATGGTGCTATGAGGGAAGGGATAATTTTACAGTTGGTGCATAGTGATGTGTTTGGATCTGTGACGATTCAATCACTAGGTAAATCTATGTACTATGTCTTATTTATATATGAATTCCCAAGGAATACATGGATTTATTTTCTCAAGAAAAAATATGAAGTCTTTAACAAGTTTAAAGAGTTGAAGGATCTTGTGGAAAAATAGATAAAGAAGAAAATTAAGGTGTTAAGGACAGATAATAGTGGAGAATTATGTAGGAATGAATTCGAGGAATTTTGTAAGAAATGTGGTATAGAAAGGAAAAAGACTACTCCATACACACCTCAACAAAATGTAGTTCCATAAAGGATGGAAAGGACGTTGATGGAAAGAGAAAGGAGCATGCTTAGTGGTGTTGGGTTGGGACAAGAATTCTTGGAAGAGGCAGTGGACACTGCATGTTACCCAATAAATTGATCACCCTCATCAATGTTGGATGACATGACTCCACATGAGGTATGGATTGATAAGAAACCCTCTCTGACACATCTCAGTTCTTTTGGTTGTGATGGTTATGTACACATTCCAAAGGAAAATATAAGTAAGATGGATAAAAATAATGAAAAATTTAACTTTATTGGCTATAAATATGGTCTAAAAGGTTATAATATTTGGAACCCAAAAAATAAGAAGGTAGTGTATAACCGAGATGTGGTATTTAGAGAAATCAAAAATGTTTTCGACATGAATTCCTTCCAAGGGAGGAAGAACCATAGAATAGAGTTTGAATTGAAGGATAATGAATCATACTCTACATAAGAACGTGAATAATAAGAAGAAGAGCCTCATACTTCAGTATTGGGGATATCGATTTAGGAAAGAAGGCGATCAAAAAGGTATACTCCACTTGATTTCTATTCAAATTTTGATTTGTTTATTACTGATGATGATCCTAGAACTGTTAGGGAGGAAGTGGATTTAGAGGATGGAAAACTCAGGAAAAATACTATGGTTGAAGAAATGGAATCCTTGGACAAGAATGAGGCTTGGGATCTAGTAGAGTTTCCAATTGGAAGAAATCCCATTTGTAGAAAATAGGTGTTTAAGAAGAATTTGAATGTAGAAGGCAAAGTGGAGAAATAAAAATCTTGATTAGTAGCAAAAGGTTACTACTAGGTAGATGGAACTGACTTTGGTGAAATTTTTTCTCTTGTTTCCAAGTTAACTTCTATTAGATTTCTTTTATATCTTGATGCTACTTTTGATTTTGAAGTAGAACAGATGGATGAGAAGACAACATTCCTACATGGGGATCTGGAATAAGAAATCTACATGAAGTAGCAGAAGGATTTGCAGTGAAGGGAAAGAAAGAGCTGGTATGTAGGTTGAAAAAGTCCCTTTATGGGTTAAAGCAACCACCAAGGATGTGGTATCCAAAGTTTGATATTTATATATAATTAGGACTTGGAATCACAAGGTGAAAATCTGATCACTATGTGTATTTCAATCTAGTAGGTCATCGTCTTATTTATTTTTTCTTGTATGTGGATGATATGTTACTGATAGGAAACAAAAAGGAAATTATTTAGGATGTGAAAACTTAGTTTTCCTCTAAATTTGACATGAAAGATCTTGGTGCTGCAAATTTTATTTTGGGCATGGAAATTAAATGAAATCTGGAAAACTGGAAACTCTGGTTGAACCCGAGAAAATATGTTAAGTCAATATTGCAGAGATTTAATATGCAGGAATGTAAACCTGTCAAGGTCCCTATTCCTATAGGTGTAAATTTATCCACATACCAGTTTTTGAAGACACTCGAAGAGGAATATGACATGTCTTGTGTTCTGTGTGCCAGTGTGGTTGGAAATTTGATATATGAAATGGTCTGTACTAGACCGAGCATTGTTCATGTAGTGGGAATTTTGAGAAGGTAAATGTCAAAACCTGGAAAGGTGCACTGGGAAACAATATAGAGGGTTTTCGGGTATTTGTGTGGCACTACTACTTATGTATTGTGCGACCAAGGAAGACTAGGATTGGAAAAAATGTTGGACATACATGGCTTTGTTGATGCAAACTCGGCTGGAGATTTGGATCACAAAAGATATACAAGTGGGTATGTGTTTAACCTATTTGGAGGAGAAATTGTTTCGATGAGAAAAATACAGTCTGTAGTGGCACTTTAAACTATAGAATCTGAATACATGGAATCCAATCATGTAAGCAAGGAATAATTATGGTTACAAAGATTGTGTTTAGGTATTGGGTTGGTACAACAAGCTATAAGGATATATTGTGACAATCATAGTGAAATATTATTGGTGAGGAACCCATCTTATAATTCTAAGACAAAGTATATTGATGTTTAGTATCATTTTTTCAGAGATATGGTTGAAGAGAAGAAGGTTCCACTAGAAAAGATGGACACTTTGGAGAATGTTGCAGATTCATTAACAAAATCTGTGAACACTGAGAAGTTCTCATGGTGTAGAGAATCAATGGACATTTCTTCCCTGGATTGTTGATATTGAAATCTTGTGACCCATGTATGCAAAGAAAACAACAAGTGGGATAATTTTGGGTATGTGTTATATTCTTTGCATGATTGCCCCCCCTATTAGGGGTTTTGGGGACAAAGCTCCCAAATTTTTTTGGGGGCATTTATTCGCCAAGTTTTGGGGTGGTTTTTTTCCTTTGGCGGTTTAGTAGCGCATGGTATTTCAACCCATGGTTTTCTAATTTCGGTTAAGGAATTAACATTGTAATATAATTAGGGTCAATGGATTAGGGTTTTTTTGGAATCTACAAGATCCTATCAGTTTTATTATAAACAATGAAGTTGGATGATGAACAAAAATTAGAGGTGTGTCTCTAAACTTGTTGTTAGTTTTCGTGGTATGGGTTTCCAGGTTAAATCTCTATATATATGTGTGGTTGTAATTGTGTTCTTTTCCATTTTTAAGAATCTATGTGTGCATTGCATTATTGTAAAATGTTTAAAACTTACATATGTATCCCCAACTTCTTCTTGTTTATCATTTTCACTACTATTTATTTCACATAGGTAAAAAAATTTCCTTGTAGTTATAGCATGGACTCCAATTGGGTGTGTTACACTTAAAACATTAATTATTGTCCTTCCTTTCATGTAATGGAAGAATATGTAATATTTCAGATATAAAAAGTATACAGAAAATAAATGAAATGCTATAAATGGAAGATGAACAACAATATAACCAGAACAACACCACAATAATACCAAAATGATACCAGAATAACACCAGAAAGAGCACTTTGATTACTGAGAGAAATGTTCACTTGCCTCTTCGAGGGGGAAACCTCAAGCAGAGACAAGATCTATTACAATAATATCCAGGACAAAAGTTCTCATATCCTCAACTCCTATTTATACTAAATATGTCTATCAAAAGAACCATCTAGAGGAAGATCCTTCTAGAAGCGGAAGCTTCTATTAAGTCTTCTTACATTCGAATTATTCCTCCTTATTTCTAGGAATTATAATATTGACCTTTATTACATCAGAATATATTATTCTACCTATGTAAGGGGTTAGGTCCCTAACATGTCCTCCCCCTTAAAAACAACCTTGTCCTCAAGGCTTGAGATGTGGAAATTGTTGTAGAATTGTAGCTGGTTCCCAAGTGGCATCTGCTGGGGTTGTATCTTTCCACTATACTAACACTTCGTTGATGGTTCGATGATGTAGGCGATGCTCATGATGGTCCAAAACTGCTTGTGGCTGTAGCCAAATTGAGCCTTCTTCGTCCAACTCGGGAAGGTTGGTTTGAGTTTGGCACTTAGTTCCAATCACCTTATTTAAGCAGGAAACATGAAAAACAAGATGTATATTAGAATGACTGGGAAACACTAACTGATAGGATACCTGTCCCACATGATTGAGAATGGTATAAGGACCATAAAATTTGGGCGCCAGTTTCTAACAATGGTCAACCTTGAGAGAATTTTGCTTGTAAGGTTGTAGTCGAAGTAACACCCCATCCCCTTCTGCAAATTAACGTTAAGAGCAACCTTGATATTCTTGTTGCTTCATGTGATTTTGGTCCATGACCAAATTCTCTTTGAGGGTACAGAGAATAGCCTCTTGAACTGTAAGCATTTGGTAAACCGCCTGGAACTTTGAGACACCTAGAAAATATGAGAGAATTGAAAGTGGATTTTGTCCATATACCGCTTCAAAAGGATTCATGCGGGTAGTTGTATGGTATGAAGTGTTTTAACACCATTCAACTAGTGGTAACCATTGAGCCCATTGATTTTTCTTTTCTGAGGAAAAACACCTCAAATATGTTTCCAAACACTTGTTGACAACTTTAGTTTCACCATCAGTCTGGGGATGATAAGTTGTGTTGATATGCAATTGGGTTCCTTGTAGCTTGAACAATTCTTGCCAAAAATTGTTGGTGAAAGTTGGGTCGTGATCAGAAACAATAGAATGCGACATGCCATGAAGCTTGAGCAACTGATCCATGAAAATTTGAGCCATAGTGGATGTTGTAAATGGGTGTTGAAGAGAACAACAATGAACATACTTGGAAAGACGATCAACTACCACCATGATGACTGATTTATTGCCTGATTTAGGTAAGCCCACAATAAAATCCATAGAGATATCCCACCAAATAGTAGGTGGAATCGGAAGCGGTTGTAGTGTGCCAAGAGATTTGACTGTTTCTCCCTTGATGCATTGACACACATCACATTCAACCACAAAATTACGAACGTCCTATTTTATACCATCCCAGAAAAAAGAACGTTTGACCCTGTCATAGGTTTTGGTAAACCTAGAGTGCCTAACTGTGGGTGTAGCATGAAGCTCAGAAAGTACCGTGGATTTAAGTTTTGACTATTTACTTATACAAACGACCTTTGTATCGAAGCTCATCATAGAGCCAAGAGTACCCTGGGGAAACTTGAGAATTGGACTGCAATTGTTGTATCAGATGTGAAATTTTGGGATCGTGTAGCCATTCCCGATGAACGACTTGGAGCTAATCTGGTACAATGAAGGAGAGAGAAAAAAAGGACCCTTCATATTCATATTTTCGGGAAAGTGAATCCGCAACCACATTGTCTTTTCCTTTCTTGTAAATTATCTCATAATCATATCCAAAGAGCTTAGTCACCCATTTTTGTTGCTCTAGGGAAGAAATGTGTTGTTCCAGAAAATACTTGAGGCTTTGATGATATGTCTTAATTTGGAAGCGTTTCCCCAATAGATAAGGGAACCAAAGATCAACGACATGCAAAATAGCCAACATTTCCTTTTCATAGATTGATTTGCCCAAATTTCGTTCAGACAATTGTTTGTTGGTAAAGGCTAAATGCTGACCCTCTTGCATAAGGACAGTGCCAATTCCTTTCCCTTAAGCATCACATTCCAGGACAAAGGTCTTTGTGAAATCAGGAAGGGCCAGGATTGGAGTGGTGCACATGGCCATCTTCAAGGTTTGAAAATCTTGAGCAATTGTTGGAGTCCAAGTGAAAGGATTATTTTTAAGGAGTGCAGTGAGAGGTGCCGCAATATTTCCATAATTCTTAACAAACTTGCGATAATAACCTATTAAGCCCATAAATCCACACAATATTTTGAGAGTCTTTGGGTGAGGCCAGTCTTGCATAGCTTCAATCTTTTTAGGATCCACCCTGATGCCGGACTTGCCAACAAGATGACCCAAGTAATCGAATTCTGAGGCGTCAAAAGCACATTTAGATTGTTTCAGGAAAATTTGGTGCTGAGAGAGTAGATGCATAAATATTTCCAGGTTTTTCTATAGATGAGGATATCATCAAAGAAAACTAAGACAAAATGATGGAGAAAAGGATGTAAGACATGATTCATGAGGCTTTGGAAAGTGGAGGGAGCATTACAAAAGCCAAAGGGCATSACCAAAAACTCATACTGGCCCTCATGAGTTCTAAATAAAGTCTTAGGAATGTCTGCCTCTTTCATACGGATCTAGTGGTAGCCAGAACAAAGATCAAGTTTAGTAAAGAACTGGGCTCCACTCAATTCATCCAAGAGGTCATCAATGACAGGAATGGGAAATTTGTTTTTAATGGTGAGTTTGTTGAGGGTGCAGAAGTCAGGACACATGTGCCAAGAACCTTATTTATTAAGGACCATGACCACAGGAGAAGAGTAGGTGCTTGTACTAGGGTGGATAACACCTCTGTTAAGCAATTCTTGAACCATTTTCTCAATTTCATTTTTTTTGGAAAAGGGGTGATGATAGGGACGGATATTGAGAGGAAGGCTTCGTGGGACAAGGGGAATGGAATGATCATGAACACCACAGGAAGGAAGGAGTCCCTGGGGAGTGGAAAAAACCACTTGATGTTTAGAGAGGATGGATTGGAGGTCCTGCAACTCAGAGGGTGTCTCAGTTGCTTGTATGGCATGGAGTTGGGCAATAATGCTAGAATGACCCTTTTTGAGCAACTTTTCCAGGTGATGGGAACTAATGATCTCAGGAGAACCGACAATGATGCCTTGGAACTTATATTGTTGGCTCTTCTGGTCGAATTGCATGGTTAATTCCTTAAAATCCATGAGAATGGGACCCGAAGTCCTTAGCCAGTCTACACCCAACACAATGTCACAACCACCCATGTCGATAGAAAACATATGAGATTTCAGGTGGTAGTCATCAATTCAGAGACACACATTTTCACAACACTCTCCACATTTCATGGACCCGCCATTGACAATCATGATTTAGAGATTATTGATTGCACAAATATAGAAATTAGTTTCTTGGGCAATGCGGCGATGAATAAAATTATGGGTGCTTCCACTGTCAACAAGAATGATGACCTTCCTATGCTTGATGTATCCAATTAGCTTGAGGGTTTGGGGAGCAAAGAATCCAGTGAGAGCATTTAGGGAAATGATCGGTTTGACTTTGGGAGGGTTTGAGGGAGGGGTTATGTCAGTGGGTTCAGGTGACACAGACATAAGGGGAGCTTCAACATCCTCTTCCGAAACATCCTCCGAGATGGCCATAAAAATATTTTGTTCCTTACACTTGTGTCCCAGAAAATATTTGTCATCACAATTATAACAAAGGCCTTTGAGTTGGCGTTCAGCTGTTTTGGCCCTGGTCAATTTTTGGATCTTTAGTGGAGTAGAAGGAAGAGTGGGATTTACTAGTTTAGTGCGAGGAATAAAGGAGGGTTTTCGGTTTTGAGAAGAGACAACCCGTTGTGATTCCTTATCTCTTTTAGTATCCTCCACCCAACTTTGAGGCCGAGACATGAGGACATGGGCACAAATCTCATCCTTGAGGCCACTGATAAAACATTCTCGAAAAAAAGCATCAGACATGCCCTCTCTACGAAAAACTAGTCGCTCAAAAGAAGCTATAAAGTCTTCCACTATGCCAAATTATTTCAACCTTGTCAAATGGCCTAAATGGTTGGTGTCAGTGTCAAAGTGTTCATAAATATCTTCCACAAACTGTGTCCAAGCAATGTATCCTTGACGAGCAATTTTTCTCCATTGCCACCATTACCAACGTTCTTGATCTAGATAGAGAACACCATACTGGAGTTTGGCCAAATCATCTATAATGTCGTACAAAGAGAAATAATGTTCCATTTGAGTTACCCAACCAGTGGGATCTGAGCCATCAAATTTGGTCACATCCACACGCGGAAGGCGTAGGTCACGCTGAAAGTGATGGGGCTGAAAATTATGGGAATGAGAGGAAGTTTCAGCTTCAATATGAAAAGGTGGTTCAAATAAAGGGGGATCTGCAGGGATATGCATATTGGTGCAGATCATCGAAGCGACAGATTCAAGATGGGTAGTAATGTATTGTTTGAGGTCTTCTTTGAGTTCCTCGATTGAGGAAGAGATGAAGGAATGCATGTTTTTATTGATGGTGGAAATATTGGCACTGAGCTGTCTCACTTATTTTTGGGTCTCTGTGAAATTAGATTGCAAGGTATTGAAGTGAGCTTCCAAGTCTTGGCCACGGGTATGGGCCATGATGATGAGGGAAACAAAAAGGGGCGAGTGGGGTCAAAAAATTTGTTGAAAAATAATAGGTATGAATTTGATAAGGGAAAAGAGATAAATCTAAAGGAATAGGTCTCAAATAATGGAATACTGCAGTGATTAAATGCCCAAATGCTTAATCAGGAAGAAATGTGTAGTGATTTGGAAACTCAAACATAGTTGAGTGGCAATAGATCTTGTCTGTTTTGTTTTTTGTTTCCATCCCCAAAGGTTAGGTATTCAAGGGATTTATAGACAAGGGTTTTCCCTGTGCTATAGCTCTCTGATATACGTGCGGGGTCCAACAATAGTGCTCGTCCCAATATCTCAGGGCACCAACTAAGGAGGCTATACCGTGACCTTAGCCGTACTACCCAACTACCCAGGTACTAAAGAGTATATTCCCAAGTGCTGTTCTCAATGGCATTATAGTAATCAAGTGACTGGTCAGTTTATCTAAAGAGGGCTTCAGGAAATCTAGGCCAATCCGTACACAGGTGTTGTATGATGCACTACCACTCGAAGGGATACCAACATGGGTTACAAGGGTGGCCAACAGATGTGCGCTTAATTACCACTTGTATTTCCTGCATGTATGAATCCCTGACTGCGGGTTTATGCACATAACAACATATCTCTGTAGCTTAAATATGCCAGAATACGTCTCTACGTTGAAAACAAAATTAACCCACAATTTTCTATCGAGGAAAGTGCTCTGATACCACTTGTAATATTCCAGATATAAAAAGTATGCAGAACAAAAATGAAATGCTAGAAATGGTAGATGAACAACAATATAACTAGAAAAACACCACAATAATACCAAAATGATACCAGAATAACACCAGAAAGAGCACTTTGATTACTGAGAGCAATGTTCACTTTCCTCTTCGAGGGGGCAACCTCCAGCAGAGTAGAGATCTATTACAATAATATCCAAGAGAGAAGTTCTCATACCATCGACTCCTATTTATACTAAATATGCCTATCAAAAGAACCATCTAGAGGAATATCCTTCTAGAAGCGAAATATTCTATTAGGTCTTATTACATTCGACTTATTCTTCCTTATTTCTAGGCCTTATAATATTGACCTTTATTACATCGAAATATATTATTCTACCTACCCGAGGGGTTAGGTCCCTAACATAATCCTTTTGTTAGGAGGAGTATATTTTGAGCTTGATATTTTGAATTAGGACCAAGATGGTTGCTGATAGGACATGGTTTTCTCTTCAACGAGTTTGGATTTTGTTGAGCTTGATATGTATCTTTGATATCTAGCAGGTTGAGTTCATTAGTTATATTATCTTTCAACTTTGATATGGTGATTTGCAGTAGGTAGTCATTTGATAGGTCTATCATAGAGGTCACTAGTGCATGTAGATCATAGAAATACTCCTACACCATACCAAATTGTTGTATTCGAGCATGGGGGCTTCACCTTGTTGACCAATATCTTATCACATTCATTCATAAAGGGGGTTTTAAAATGGTGAAAAATAGGGTCAATATATTGTAGGTATTGGGGGGATGTGGGGTATAGGGGGTTTTATAGGTATTGGGGGGTATAAAAAGGGGAATCTCGTAAAAGTAGGAGAGATCTAGTAAAAATAGGGGGATTTTTATTGGAAAAATGTATTGGGAGGGGGCTTCAACAAAAACATTTTCATACATTTTTTCAATATCTAGTGAAATTAGGGGTATTATTTAATATCCCATGAGCGTAGGTGCTATGTCATAGGTTCACTAGGTGGAGACCTTGTGCATTCGAGTAAGTTTGGAAATGAATTCCTTCTCATTTGTATCTTGAAATATTTTGAAGATATCCTAGTCTCCTGCCAATGCCTAGGATTTTGAGTTCCAACATATGAACCAATCACATGTTGATCTCTTTAGGTACATAGGTGTAAATTTATTTTTTTCTTCATCATCATGCCTCTAGTATAACTCAAAATATCATTTGAGTTTATTTACCCATGTTGTACCCTCTTTATCATCCTCTCTCTCAAACTTGGGCACATTAATTTTTATCTTGTTGGTAAACCCACTAAATAAACTGACATTACATGAATGTTGTGGTGGAAAAAAGGAAGAGTGGGAGTTTGGGATACTTAGTCCCATATTATTTTTTTCATTGCTTCAACATCACCCTTGAGCTGGTTGTGTTTCTTGACCAACTTATTCATTTTCTGCTCCTCTTTTTTTTATTTTTTTGGAGAATGTTGTGTTCATGTCATTAACATTTTTGGAGAATGTTGTGCCCATCTAGCCGATTTTATTGGAGTAATTTTTTGTCATGTCATCCAAAAATTTATAGTTGATCTCTTTTATATCATCACTACACTCTATAGTGGATTCTAAGTTTATCATGATTCCTACCAAAAAATGACATATAGGTTGTATGGGAATTTAGGTGTAGGATTTATGACACATGGGATTCACCTTGTTGATCAATATCTTATGACGTCCATTCATAAAAGGAGTTTTTAAATTATGAAAAATGAGGTCAATATATTGTAGGTATTGGTGGGGGGGGGGTGAAAAGTATGGGGGTTTTATAGGTATTGAGGGTATAAAAGGGGTATCTAGTAAAAACAAGGGTTTTATTATTGGAAATATATATTGGGAGGGGGGTTCCAAAAAAAGGATTTTGGGAGGTATTTATTAATATCTAGTGAAATTAGGGGTATTATTTAATATCCTATGAACGTAAGTGCTATGTCACAGGTTGACAGAGTGACTACCCTTTGATTTATGTATGGATGACTAGAATTAATGTTCATGGTAATGCATAGTTCTCACACGTTGGATGTGTGGTCATCAATTACCACATAGATAATTACCATGAAACAACTACATGTAGTAGGGTCATGTGACTTGAACATACCTTGATCCTTTAATGAGAACAAACTCCACACTTAGATGTAAGAAAAAGTGTCTCTGACATTAATTGGGAGAGACCACATATATTAAAAAATATACGATGTATATAATTTTTTATTTTATGCTTTTTTATAGTTTTTTATTTACATACACCTAGTTAATAGAGTTTTCACTCTTGAAAATAATAGAGTTGGATTTAATATTGGGGTACCATCATATACGAATAGAGTAAGCCAACATAATAAGGTCACTTTGAGAACTAGATATGAGAATTATGATTTTTTAGTCTTTCCTTTTGGATTAATGAATGCACATGTAACCTTCATGAGGATAATGAATGATGCATTTTGAAAGTATCTAGACAAATTTGTGTTGGTATTCATTGATGACATACTAATCTATTCTCAAAGTGAGGAAGAACACCAATATCACCTTTGCATAATTCTATAGAAGCTACAGGAACATCAATTATATGCTAATCTAAGTAAATGTGAGTTCTTCAAGAAAATAATTAAATAAATTGGGCTCATCCAATTAGAGGATAGATTGAAGGTATATATTAAGAAAATCAAATCCATATCCAGTTGAAAAATACTGAAGAATGCATCTAGAGTTATAATCTTCTTAGGATTAGCAGGGTATCATTGAATATTTTTCAAGGGTTTCTCCATGATTGAAAGACCTTTGTTAAAGTTACAAGGTAAATGAACCAAGTTTCTATGGAAAAATTTGCACAAGGAAAGATTTTAGGAGCTTAAGCAACTTATTTTGTCAACACTAGTATTGGTGCTACTTGAATTTGATAAATATTTATTATTATGCATTGAAGCAATTAGTGGGGGTATCAGTTAATCTATGAGTCTAGGAATATGAAGGTTCATGAGAAGGATTATTCAACTAATGAGTTATAAATATTAGCAATTGTACATGTTATGAAGGCATGCCGACATTATCTAATTGGTACGAAATTTGAATTACATTAATACCATGAAAGATCGAGATATTTGCAAACTTAGTTGTCGTTGATTGGAAGGTAGTGGTGGTAGATAGAGGTTATAAGCAGATGTGACTATGAACTATCAATGCGCATAAAAGTAAAAAAAATCAAGTAGAATATTCCTTAAGTAGGCATGAGCTCTCGAGTTTAGTGTGATTTGTGGATAATGATTAGGATCAAGGATGGAAAGTTGTATCGGGAAGTATGTCAAGCCTTGCTAAGAAAGGAGATTTGGATTTAAAAGGAAGTAAGAAAATATAAAGACTATAATCTAGTGGAAGCTGAATACTTTTGTGGAGGGACCAAATGTATATACCAAACTAGACCAAGTTGATGATATTAGTATTCCATGAATCATATGATGCCCCATATTTAGGACACCTAGGATATTAAAATACACACTTTATTTTGAAGTAGATGGATTACTGGCTAGGAATAAGGGAATACACTATATCACATGTGAATAAGAGCCTTGAATGTGAGTAGATAAAGGTGGAACACCAACATTTGGTAGGCAAATTGAATCCATTAAGTATGTCATCCTGTAGGTGGGAAGAAATCACAATGGGTTTCATTTATGGAATACCAAATACTTCCAAGACCAACTGTTCTATCCAATTAGTAGTTGATCATTTGATTGACATAACACATTTCATTCCATTTAATACTACTTATCAAGCATATGACATAACCCAAATATTCATTTGAGAAATGATCATATTACATGGCGTACTAAAGGTTATTATGTTTGACTAAGACTCAATTTTACGTCAAAATTCTGGTAAAGCTTGTTCTATGAATTACACACTAAGACATAAAGGGTTAGTAAAATATTGGAATATGTGCTTGAGATGTGTGTAATGAATTAACCTAGGAGTTTCAAAGACAATATTTTGCTAGTGGAATTTTCCTATAACAATGGTTACCATCATTTTCTTAAAACAAGTCTGTTCAAAGATATATATAGATGGAAATGTAATTCACCGATTAGTTGGGACAATTTGGAAGCATAGTTGACTAAAGGGAGTGACACCTTAGAATAAATGGAAAGTATAGTGAAGCATGTACGACAAAGTTTGAAGTTTGCAAAAGATAGAAACAAGATTTATGCAAATAGGAAAATATTAGAGTGAAGCTTTAAGGGTGGAGAGAAAGTGTTTCTTAGATTTATGCCAAAGAGGAGATTCTTCCAATTGGGTAAATGGAAGAAGTTGGTGTGTCATACCATGGAAATTTTAAGATTTTGGCACAAAATGGTGCAATTTCTTACAAATTGGCCTTACCACTGCATTTGACTATTCATAATGTGTTTGTCATGTCCTTACTTAAGAAAAATGTTCACGATTCCAACCATATTCAAGGTTCATTGGAAACATTACTCTATGATCTAGATTGGATAATTATATTATTTTTCATCTATCTTGATTCTTTCAGAGTGGAAAAAAATGGAGGAATCAACTTGCAGAGTCATTTTAGTGGCAGGTCCTAGTTTGGAAAATTGAGGTCCAAAACATTTCAGATCCATTTTGAGGCATCAAACATATTTTTTTGGTTTTCTGGTGTCTAAACATTGTACGCACACCCTTGACAGTGTTCTATACTCTGAGAAATTTCGAACAGTGCAAACTGTTTACCAATCGGAGTTTGTATGCAAAAGTTATGCCTCCTACAAGTTGACCTATCATGTTGAACACCATGGTATGAAAGGATGCCACGTCAACCCCCATTACTCGTGCATATGGGGATATCCATGTGAGGAGTTTCAAGAATATTATAGAAGGTTCAAAACCCTACCACGATTAAGGGTTGAGGAAGTAAAAAACATACCCCTAGATGAATATCAAGCTATGTTAAATACCAAGCCACTATGAGGAGAAGGGGTTCCATTATTTTGCATTGTATCTTGTTCCATAGCTGAGAAAAACATTTGAAGTGGTATTCTGTGAGCACAATATATGGAGAGATATTTTTTAGAAGCCATATAGGCCACAGGTCAAAGGAAACTCCATATAGAGTGCCTCTTTCTTTGCACTTGCAAAATTTCCATGCTAAAGAAAAGAGAGCAGAACAACCTCACCTTCTAGCTGGGTTTTATCCCGTATTGGGTTTCTCGGGTCATATCTTGTGTTTATTTGTGGATGGTGTTATTGTATTTTATTGTTCTATATTTTCCACATTTTATCTATTTCATGCATAAGCATAAAAATTAGTAACTAAATATTTTGGAAATCTAAAGGAAAAATAACCTTAATAATAATTATTTCAGTTGTTTATCAGATCTGTTGTGACGAACTGTTCTAGTGGAATATCCACGAAAGTTTACTTATCACTTTGAGGAAGAGAAATGAGAAATATTTTCCCTTACATATTTGATGATAACTCAATTACAAGGATCTAGCCCTTTCTAAGGTGGGGAGTGTTGTAAAACCCCATCTATGTGGATGCTTCTTATTTTCTACTTCATCATGTATAGTGGATTCATTAATACTTCATTTGTATTTGGACTCTGGACATTATCTCTCTCTCTCTCTCTCTCTCTCTATATATATATATATATATATATAAGTTAAATATTTATTTGGATTAGTTAGAATACAATTTTATGTACTTATTGTTAATTGGATGCATCATTGTGATTGGAATCCAAGCGTAATATGTCTATCTTTAGTGATTAAAAGACATGAATTATATATTGAAAACCTAATGGCACTAAACAAAAACATCTATGAAGTAGAGTCAATCATTGGGTCTAGGTTCATTGGCAACATTACTTCAAGGAATATGATGCATGGAAAATTGAATAAAAAATGAGAAAAAAATTACCCTTATTTGATGATAACTTAGTTATGAGGATGTATCCCTTTTTTAGGTGGGGGATGTTATAACACTCCATCTCTATGCATCTTGCTTATTTTTTCCTTTACCATGGATAGTGAGTTCATTAATACTTCATGCTTATTTTATATTATGGGAATCATCTTTTTGTTAGAAAGATATGTTGAAAATTCACATGGCTTAGCTAGAATGTGATGTTATGTATTGCTTGTTAATTGGATTCATTATTGTGATTGTACTCTGTTGACACGAAGATTAAATTTTTCCACCCTTTAAAAATGAAGCTTCATCTTTTCCCGAGCCATGGAACCACCCTTAGTCCAAAATAGAAAGGAGTCAGAATCACCCGTTCCTTTTCGGGTTTCAAAATTCGGTTCCTCTCGAGGTGTGATCTTCAACTATCCCTTTTTCCCGGTGTCGAAATCCCGAAGCCATTTCAAAATATTAAGAAATATAAAGTAAAAAGGGGGAAGAAATGAACGTTACTTTTTCCGTTGTTTACCACAAAGCACTCTTTAATTCGTAATTAATCAAATCCCTAAACACAATTATCTCTCCCTTAGTCCTTCGTGATTCAGTTTTCTCTCTGCTAAAGCATTTTAAAACTCTTCTCCTTCGAACTCCCGGTCCTCGATTTTCCTAAAAGTAAAAATTAAAAAGTAATTGTTCACTAATCATGATTAATTAAAGTTTTTTAATACAAATGATTAGTGCCTCGCTAATCCCATCGCAATTTCACGATCCGGGGTTTACTTGTGACATATCCCCTGACGATAGGATCCTCGAAGTTCCAAAATGAGAAATCGTGTTTTCTTTAAACAAACCCTAAGATTAAAATATTAAGTTGTTTTCAAAACATGATTAATGATGACTAAGCTACTTTTCGCTTTTCGAGAATTAAGGAAGGCAGTGATTTTCAAGTTTTCAGTTTCGAAATCGTCGATATACAACAGTATTAATAATGGGTAAATGAAAATATTTTTGACGTGAGTTCGTATCTCTAAGCATATCTTTCAAATTAAAGCATTTATTTTTCATCGATGGTATCAGTACGCTCGCTACAACACAAATTTAGAGATTAATAAAGGTCCTGTGTGTCGAAGTTCATTCTTAACCTTTACCTCTGTAGCGAGTCACATTTGTCCAGTTTTATACACTTTTCTTTGTAAATAGGTTTCTGGTCCAGTATAACCACCCTGGCACCCAAGAAGGCCACCAAGAAAAACGAGGAAGTTGCAAAGGTCTTGAGTCTAGACGAAGATGTTGTATCTGATACAATACTGCATGCCATCGATTCCATAAAATCCTAGTGGAAGATTTTCGAAACTCTCAATTATGAAATTAAGAACTTCCCCCATGATGCCGACAACAAACTCCGTGATATAGCGGAGTCTGAACTTCACAAGGTGGCTATACGATTGCAACTCCTGACTTACAACGACATGATTAGTTGGGCTTTAGAGCGAGTGGACGTGTAGATGAGGAGCATTCTGGACAGCCGAGGGGTTGTCATCGGCTCCTTCAGACCAGAACATATACAAGTAATGTATAAACTATCTTCCTGTCCCAAATACATTTATAATAAATATTTTGTCAGTGAGTTTCAGAGGAAAGAATGTTTTGAGTCAGACCAAACGTATCCTGACATAATAAAAGACTGGTGGAGAAATGAAGAAAAATTTAGGGCCGACACACATGGTGTTTACGCCACAGTGTCTTTAAATGAGTATATGGTTTATGTGGTGATGATGTTATGTAGGATTTTTGGTAAGAAAAGTCCTACCCACTTCCCAGCGGAATGGGTACCTCTTTTGCGTGAGGCCGTAGAAGGTTACATCTTCAATTGGGATAAGATTTTATCCGATAACATAGTGAGAGAGGTTATGGAATACCAGAATGCAAGATCAAAAGGCCAAACAATAGCCTTTTATATGTTTGCATACATCATGGATGCTATATGCTTCTCAAATCCTTTCCCTTTGATGAATTGGAGTTGGAATCTGACTTACCCGGAGCCTATTCATGAATATCATTCTAAACTTTGGGAAGAAAACGCCAAAGATTCATTCTATGAGATTTGTCATTTCATGGTAATACCACTACACCAGATTCTATACGACTGTGCACCCCCTCACATTTCAAAGTTGGTCATAGGGAGCCTTCGGGAAATTGTTGACTGGTTTATAGAGGAGAATTTCTCCTACATTAGAGTTTTCAGGCGTTCGATTCCTCCACATGCGTTTGATTGTTGATAGACTAGTGTGCAAGGAGGTAGCTTATCAAATAGTAACGGGTGGAATCGGGATAGAATTGAAGACAAATCAAAATAAATATTGGCCTGTTTTTCCCGTTCAGATTGGAAAATTTTCACTTCTCAACTTGGGTCATTCCAAGGTTGAAGCGACAGCACTGCAGGAGGCCAAATTGGTAGACCTCGAACATAGGAAGCACGATCCTTACCAGTTAGTGGGGAAACACATGGCCCACTGCAATATGAAATCATATGAACATGAGAAGTCCCCTTGGGATGACATGTTCAAAGGGACTAAGACTTATAAAGAGGTGTTAGAATGAGTATAGACATTACCGTCCGACTTGCAAGCTAGTTTTCGGACCTTTCAAAATCATAGATGGAGTGGTCTTCCCAAAGTACTGCAAGGAGAAACAATCACCCTTCCCCAAGAACAAGAAAATACTCCCCCAGGCTTTGAACAGGAAGCACACGAGAAGGGAAATACCGAAAAAGTCCCATAGGATACTGAAAGGAACCCACAAAATAAAGAGGCATTACAGATGAAAAAACCAGAGACAGAAGCAGAGGGGAGGTCCGGGATACCTCCCGAGTCTAGTAAGCTCACTCCCCCTTCATCACTTACTATTGATGTCAATATGCCTAAGGCAATAGAAGGGAAAGGATCTATAGATCTAGGAAGTCCCATAGCTTCCTTAACCCCCTTACAGTTCGCCTTTGGATTCCCACAGACATGAGACATATTTGTTGATGACCTCACCTCTATCTCCATAGATGAGATTCCTCCTTCTGATTATTTTTTCAGCAGAAAAAGGAAGGCTATCCTGAAACAAGAGATGTATATGAAGGAGGGGGGTATGGTAAAAAATCATAAAGTCTTGCTAGATGGACATAATTTGGAGGAGAAGGATTTCACTACAGAGATAGAAGGTTCCATGGGATCCATGGAAACAACAAATTTTTTTACCGTGGGAAAGATGAGAACGAGGATAAAGAAGAGTAATAACATGATAGCTCAATTACAGGATTAGTTAAAGAATCCTGAGAAGTACATCAGAGAAGAGGTGAGTAAAATCTTGGAGCAGACCAGGGCTGTTGAAAGGCTAGAAATTCAATCACTCAAATCAAGCCTGGACAAAATGAACCAAAGGATACAAGCAAGTCCGGTGTAGGTTGCTCAACAAAAGGAGCATGCAGAACAGTTACGGGCTAAGTTAAATTTGATGGAAGGTCGAGTTATAGATTTAAAGGATTTCCAGACCCTCTCACTGGAAACACATACAAAGATAGAAGTTGAGCAACAAAGACTCATCTCCAAAATAGGGATCATCCAGAATTACTTTCAAGAGGTAAGAAAATCTCTTGATAATATTATTTTACTAGAAAAGGAAGCTAAAGCAGCAAGGAATACTTTCCAGAAAGCGGTTGCATGTTCAGGGAATAAAGAGGCGACGAAAAATCTAAAGCTCTCTGTCACGGAAAAAACAAAAGGAGACATAATGCTCAAGGTATGGGAAACAAATATATCTGAGAGCAAGAAGATAGTCAAAGAAGTCAAATATGATTGTGAAGTTATCTTCGATTCTTTGGATAAGAAAGCATTAGGCATTGAAAAAAATGACTTCTTCGAGTCACTGGGGTAGATAAACATTGAAAAACAACAGTTGGAATGCAAATAAGGTTTGAAAAAGATTCAGATTGAAATTTTACAATTGAAGGAAATCGATGCCAACCTAATAAACATATGGTTGGTACAACCCAATTTAAAATTGCAAGTGATCAAG
>SNQJ01S0115592.1:28026-43047 GCA_010110895.2 Picea sitchensis
TTGCATTAATAAACTGCTCCAAGTGGCCACGTTGGCTGGGGCTGTGGATGTTTCCCCATAGGGGTTTTACCACATGAAAACATTGGCATGTTGATCTTTGATCTGGTTATGTGAGTGGTTACTGAAGGTGTTCATCGTCTATTGGAATACCTGTGTTGTCGAACAGCTCCGATATGCACATTTTCGAGAACTGTAGGTTTAATGGATATGGCGAGGGGGATGGTGGGTGAGATATTACTTATGTTCCCTTCGTAGAACATACCATGTGTAGACTCAGGAATGGTAGAAATGAAGACAACGGTTGATGGAGTCGATATCCGTTGGTAACTCTCAATGGTCTGTTGTTCTAGGAAGAGAATGGAACAATGATGTCCATCGTCCCAAGGGGTATCTTCTATGGACATAATAGACATAATGATCTCATCTGTAGGAAAAATGACATGGAATGGATCCAGAGATAAATCACCAAGAGAGGGGGTAGAAGGGGTTTCCGATTAAATGACTTGATAAGAGGATTCGACCGGACTCAAAGGCATTTGGTCGCCATAGCGAAGATGATCGCCGGGGTTGGGTACTATCCATGGGTCATAAGATGCAGGGGTTTCTCGAACAAAGGTGGAAATCATGTTGATCGAGGTGACAAACGGATGTGTAACATCGGGTGGTGGAATGGGGAAAATACCCATCAAATAAGAATATTTAAGAAGACCCACACCAACATTCTCATATCTAGGGGGTGTTTTCGTAATGAAAGGGACGTTGTTGGTACGTGTATCAGAGTTAAAGAAGGCCAATTGGTCCACCGTAATTACTTTTCCCTGATGTGGAAAATGTGTGACAAGGAAAAGAGTGGACACCACTGCACGGATGAAATCGATCCAGCTACGACCAAGTAAAAAGTTGTAATCAAGAGGAGCGTCAAAGACTTCAACTTCAACATTGACCGTTTTGCCTTCTAACGTAATAGGAAATGAAGGGAGGACACCGTAAGGCTTAAATCCAGAGCCGTTAAAGGATTTGAGCATGTTGTGTGATTCGGTTAAGGGAAGAGATCCAATGGCTTTCTAGTAGGAAATAGACATGACACATGTCGAGGCACCCTCATCAATGACTATTCTACAAATTCTCTTTTCGGAGACAATAACTTGTATTTGGAAGGCGAGTTGAGGGGGTAACCTTGGAATGTGATCTTCCAAGTAAAAAATTATTAAATTTGTATCCGTAGGGTCGATTCCACCAATGGATTTCAATAGTGCCTTTCATTGTGTAGGAAAACTCTGAAGGACTTCGAGGGTTGACATTGCTGACTATGCTTGGGCCAGATCTTCTACAATACTGTAGTTCTGGGCAGCATGCACATGAGGATTGAAAGAAGACTTTCTAACAACACCCTTTGGGGGAGGGCAAAGAAATGTATCTAGGCTCGGTCGTTCGATATGAAGAGGACCATTGGTAGGTGGAGTCGAGAGAGATGGTTGGACCAACAAAGGAGGTATTTCATCAACCTTCTCTTTGGAGGAAGAATAATATTTGGATTGAGTGGTAAGTGTGATGTCATTCTTCTTTGAATCACCTATACACATTAAGACATAGGATGTAGTGGAGGGGGAAGGTTGTTCATGAATGACCAATTGGTCCTACTGTTGAGAAGGGAAGGGTTGTGACAACATGGCTGGGGTAGGCGGTTTCAGGGTCCCTTGAAGGAACTTAATAAACTCAGCTCATCTCGGACAATCCTTAGTGTAGTGATCATAACCATAGATAAGACAAGGGTATCAGGGTTTGCGCTTATCCTTATCGTCAACAGGTTTTTTTTTGGTCTTCTCAAATTGCGGATTATTTTTATCCTCCTTATTCTTACCCTTCCCTTTTTTGGATTTATTCTTTTCGATAGGGGTAGATTGAACAGAGTTCACCTCATAAGTCTTGTCGACGGGAGGAGTAGGAGACAGAGCATGTTGGACATTAGAAGAAATGGACTTGGGGTTGGTGGTAGAGGCTTGTGCGGAGTGGGGTTGGGCGTGGAAAGTGCCAATCACACCATCAGCCGCATGAGAAGCAGTAGGAATAGTTGAAGTAGTAGTAGTAGAAGGACGAGGTGTGTCAGGGAGTAAATCGTAAAGAGTACCCATTTGTGAATAAACAAGGTCAAGGTATTGAGAACGACTGATCCCCTGTTCTTCTGTGACAACTCCACCCATGGAGATGTCATGAGTGATGTCATTCACAAATGATTTAGTGAACCACTCTGCCAATAACTGATCAGGAAGCTCGAGTTTGATGAGACGTCATCTCTATTTCCACTCATGAATGTGATCAGAGATATGAGTGGCTTTGGTTTGTTTGAAAGAACTTAAAATTTTGGTTCCTATTTCATATCAGATAGGTAACTGGTAGTGTGTGAAGAAATCCATGGCAAGGGTGTTAAAGTCAGCGAAGAAGCCTCGTGGTAATTCTATATACCACTTCACGATGGAACCCGTGAAAGATCGCTGAAAAAGATGTAATCGAATAGAGTCATCCATAAAAAAGTTGGATGAACACCAAAGGTGGAAATTCATTACATGATTGTTTGGGTCCTCTCCCAGTTTACCATCGAACTTAGGAATGTCGGAAGGTAGTTTGGTCGTTATGATAGGCCATTGAGGAGAGTGACATATAGGATCGTTTAAAATTTGAGACAGATCAAGGAGGTCCAGGGTGGCTAAGAAGGGTAGTTTTCTATTCACGTGGGCATACTGGTGACTTTGGGGAGGAAGTCCCATAGGTATACTAGTAGGACCGTAAGTAGTTTGCATATAATGCGAAGATCCGGGCAGATTCGGTTGTTGGTGTGGAGGCATGTAATTTATAGGTTTGTATTGGTTGGGGTTGTTCCCCTGAATGGGGATGTTGAGTCGAGCGTTCGAGCCCCAAAGGGAATTGGACAGAACTAGATATGGTTGGCCATTACTAGGGGGTATGAAAGAGTTATCTTGAGGCTGTTGCCCCCTAGTCGATTGAGGATTATTTTGAATAAGATAGTTCCAATATTGGGATAAGGTTGCAGGTATGTTCTATCCACAGGGTGGGGTAGGTGGGGGTTTCCCCCCAATCGGAGGTTGTGTCCCAATTGGGATTTGACCTCCAAAAGGGGATTGTGTTTGGCCTCCAGGGTGAAATTTTCCGCCAACAGGAATCTGGTAATTAGGTGTGAAAGACTGAGTGATGCCACTAGGGTCAATTCCTCTAATAAGGGATGGAAGAGACCCTCTGGAAGGGGGTCAAGGAAGTGTTGGAATAAAACCAGGAACAGGATGGTGCCCAGAAGGAGTGGAAATGCCAGGAGTCCTGGATGGGATTTGTCTAGGAATGGGAATATAAGCATTCAATGCATGATATCTGGGGGGAAGCGTTGGGGTGAGTCTGGGCGAAAGAGGTATGCCAATGGGGGCTTGGCTAGCCACTGTATTCCCAGTGTGAAGATTTGTAGTATCTGGGACCATTGTATAATGGGCCATTTGAAGGGGGATAGTCAAGATATGGTCAGTTGGCTAAGCGTCTGAACCAGGGAAACAATAGGTAGTAGTAAAAAGTATCGCATCTGGATCAGATGTTTCGGGCGGCTCAGGTGTGATAGTGATATCAACGCCTACTCCTGAGATGAAGATATCCCATATAAAAATGCTAGTAGTCCAAAAAGGATCTTGACCTTCAGGGCCTGTGAAAGTTCCAGTTGGTAATCCAGAAGACTCAACAACAATCTCTCTGGATGAGTTCACTCGAACAATATGCCTCACAGACTCAGGAGAAAGTCGCAAGCCCTCTAGAGAATCTGTAATTCAGAATTGGTCTAAAGAGTTAGTTCTTTCCACTCATGGAGTGGCAACGTCTTGGACTTCACTCTGTTGAGGAGAGCCCTCCAGTGAGTTGGTTGGAAAGGGTTGAGAACCTTCCAGATATTCTGGGGGTAGTCCTTGCATTCTACGTGAGTGGCGTGGAGGGTCAATGGTGATCGAGCTAAAATCTCAAGAAATAAATTCTATGGCCAATTTATGGAAATAAACAACACGCGCTAGTAAAATCTAGGAATCAAAACCAAGCAAACAAGACCTTCCTATTCCGAAGTCACTAGTTGGTGATGAAATCCAACATCGCGACATCGAGACAGGAAGGGGTTGGGCTAGGGTGGAAAAGTTACATTGACGACCTACTTAATGGAATTACACCCTGGTGAAAGCTCCCACACATAAACGTGGGTATACCCTCCAAGGAGCCCGAGTGAGTCTAGCCAACGTCGATTCCAGGTACTGTGAAGACTTACCCCTCCACAATCACCTTGTATAAGACACTAAGAAGATAGGCTACTAAAGTTACCACAAACAACAATGATGACTGGGGGAACAGTTGACAGTCTGATCCACAGGCAAGGGTAGGGTATCTAGCCCGAAATCAACTTGAAAGGCTTCCACTCATCATTGTGGGTATACCTTCAAGCGACCCCCGTAATACGTGCAATCTCTACACCAAGATCAACAAAGCAGGGTGAGTAACTTTGTTAATCTCAATGCGACCTTAGGTTTGACCCTTGTGTGAGAAGGGCTTCCCAGTATAAAATGTTGCAAATGGAATTTGACGCTCCCTATCACAAGATACTATTGTGTGTTTTGCGCTTTGGAGAGTGTGTTTTACCGCCTATTCCAAAGCTCTAGCCTAGCTAATGTTGGTGCAAAACAACCCTAGAAAAGGTTACTAGTTGAATTTTAAAGTTGCACAATATTATTAAAGGCTGTTGTTACGCAAGAGGGAGACAAAAATGAAACCAATGTTGTGTAAGACTTTGACCCAACAATGTGTAAATAGAAATGGATGATACAAAATTTCGTTCGATGAATTCTATCTACAGCAGGGAAAAAGGAGTTTTCTAGAACAATGCAAACTACGATGTACGATTCTCTTTTTAAAGGTAGTACTGAACAATCATTGACAATGTAAATTCACTATTCGTTCTCTTTGAATATTTTAATGCCAATATTTTATGAATTAATGATTTCTTAAAAAAAAAAGACTTTAGTTTTTTGTTAGAAACCAAAAAAATAGGGATGGAACTAAGAAAAAGTAAGCAACCAATGAAAATAAAATACTCAACAAACACCCAAATCGATCTTTCAATGGAGATAAAAAATAACAAATTGACAAGAAAAAATCTCTTCAAATGCACATGGACAAAAAACTTTCCAAGCAGCAAGCAATCTAAAAGGACAATTAATCCCAACTTTTAATCCAATCAAAGACTTTTGACCAAACAAGCACTCGGAGCTCAGAATCAGAGATTATACCCTTGTTGATAAAAGGTCAAGAGGTAGAAACTGGGAAAAATGGTTAAGAAGAGTTTTCAATCTCCGAAAACCAATCAACCGCAAGATTTGAAGTCAAGAAACAGTCAAACACTGGCAAAAGAAGTTCTTCCCAGGTAAGCAAACAAATTTGGGCATCAAAAATACAAGAAGACCTAATCCAAAAATTGTACAAATGATTTCACAGCCTAGTAGTGGGGTACAGTGCGAAAATTAGGAATTCTCGCAGTCTAGACACTGGAAGGGTGTGAGAAGTTTTCATTGGATTGAACAATAGGGTGTGCAAATTAATGATTCTCGCAGGCTATAGAGGGGTACAGTGTGAGAAGGTTTTTAATCAAGGAAAATTTGTAAAAGGGACAAACATTTTGAGTGAACTTCTAGGTCCAAAGAGTCTATATGGGTCCCCTATAGACTCAGAGACTGGTTGGCAATGAAAAAAGTAGGCTAAGAGAAAATGGCCAACAAAAAACCACAAAATGAGTCGTTTCCCTAGTGGAGTCGTCAATTTTGTTACTGGATAAATTGGTATATGCGGACATTAATAGATCTCCCTAGATCCACCTAGATATAGAACAAAAAAGGACAGGACATGACACTTTCCCTAAGTTACAATCATTGAATTTATCATTGAAGAAGGAATACATGACATACCTTTAGATATCGCTTCCTTATGTCTCTGTTGTCCCTGCTTCACTTTGGTAGCCTTGTGATATCAGATCTACAACGATAGAAATCGATCAAGTTGAAAGCAACAATAATATATTCAATGGAGACTTAAACATGTGATCAATGAGTCATGTAATAAAATGAGAGTGATTTTATGGGAAAGGGACATGCCACTGTATTTATATTAAATGAAAGCAGAAGATACAACTAGATTGCCTTGATGTCACAAGCTTCCTTTCGGTGGTCCTTCATTCCAACACACACACTTTCTCCACACTTGCATGAATAAGATCCACTATGGCTTGATGGACAAATGGAGGCCTCAAGCATCAATTCAAACAGGATTCCTCACACAATTATGAATCTATTCTTTCATCAATTCTCTATTCAATCTTGATTAACCTATTCCTTGAGAAACCTTTCATTATATAGGAGAAGGAGAGGTGGTCAAAGGGATGAGGATGATCCCACTAAATCTGATAAGTCAGTAAGATGCCAACCATGCGAATGCCAACTCATTTTCTAGAAGATCCTCTTCTAGAACCTTCATAACCTCTTCTTCCTTTTAAGCTTTGAAGTAGGTTTGCACCCTACTTATAGAGAAAACTGTGAACCCCTCGCAATCCAAGTATAGAGTAGCCTATTGTTGCGCCTCTTTCTTCACCTTAGTGAGAAAGATAGAGGTGCTTGCAAGATTAGTTGGGTTTTCTAAGCAGGACAACTGCAAGGAAAAGGGTTAGAGAAATAAATATAAAAGAACAACTAAGAAATAAAACAACAACTAAATTAATGAGCATAGGGACATAAGGACAAAAGAAACAATGAGACCCATGTCACCAATGATAAGGCTGATATTAGTGACAGAAAACACTGAGAAGAAAGAGGACTATGAGTCCCTTCTTCCTCCAAGGGAGGGCTCTTGGACCCCCCAAAATAAGCTCTTCTTACAACTTTGAAAATGAAAATGAAAATGGTGAAAGAATTCTTTGCTAATCCACTCAAGGGGTGAGATGGATTGCCCAATGCAATGATGCAAGTATACTCTTGGTAAGAATAGAGGATTCCTCAAGAGAATAATGGCAACTTAACTTTGCTATGAATTCCTTGAAAAATGAAGTGTATCCATGGCCTTTTTATAGCATTCCTTTGAGGTATTGTCCAACTAGTTTGTAGTGTGTAAAGAGACTAATTAGGGCATTTCTAGGTCTTTGACCAGCCACCCAGTCGAATCTAGTCTATATTTGAGCATCAAATCAACTTGGAAGCTGAACCAGAAGTGGGTGGGAGGCCGACCACTCTCATAAATGCACCGTTTCTCAGGTGTGCGGATTGTTGCGACAACAGTCGCGCATCGTGCGCATGTGCATGAATCTTGTGTTTATGTTTTGCGCATGTGCGCGCACAGCCTGTGTCTTCATAGAGACCTTTAATTTTTTGACTAATTGTATAGTTTTTGACCCTTTGGAAATTCTTTTGTGGTAATTTTGGTCCATGGGTGACCTCATAACTGTTTGACGATGTTGAATTCTTGTAACCATTTGCGGATGAAATTTCAGTGATAACATATGCCCCCTAATGGATGAGGTTAGGAGCATACGTATATCCGAAATCCATCAATGTTTCTTCTACTGAGAGTGTTTTTGTAAGAGAGAGCGATAGTGGGGTTGTCAAGAGTTACCCTTTGGAGGGAGAAGGGAACCTGTAGAACCCGACCTTCCATAAGGTGTGTAAAAATAAACTGTGTACAAACAAGGTGGGCATGCCCCATGCTCGTGTCATGTAAATAAAAAAGGAATGAAGTGTTGATGTAGACAAATGCAACACTCTCGGGGGCGATCATGATAAAGGTAGAAGACAATTCTGCAGAGGAACATACTCTGAACAATAGGCAGTGATATCTGTAAGAAGTATCACGGATTTTGTAGGCATTGATAGCCCAGCCAAGTTCAAAGGTCTTCAGCGAATATAAGAAATAACTGCAATAGTCACAAAGTAAGACCCACTATAACATGAGAAAGTGTTGACGTCAAATGTTATGGGGGTCAATGACAGCAGGGAGCAATCATGGTTCTCCCTGTGCCATCCGAGAGATCTCATTGGTAAGGTAATGAGAGTCAAGATATTGTCGCCCTTCTAGAAAATTGTGTTGATGTCGACAAAAGGGGGACGCGACTCCCAGAAGCAAAGGGCTTCGTGAAATCTACTAGGCGAGGTTAGGAATTTGGAGGAGGTACATGGATGAAGTCAAGATGTAGGAAGACTCAAGACTACCCTTGGTTGGGGGTATATGTGAGGTAAAAAGTGGCCGCAACCGTTCAACGAGGTCGAGTGTCAGGGGGACAATAAGACAGGGAATAAGTTGTGCTGGAGGTGGGACAAAGTGAACAAACTCAGAGGGAATAGGTAAGTGGCCTGTGGGATAATCGGAGGATATGGATGATGTTGTCAAGGGTAGATGATAAGGAGTGCCCCAACCAAGGGTGACATGGGTTTCTTTTGCCAAAAAGGGAAGAAGGTCACCAAAGGTGAGGAAAAAAAGGTATGAAAATGCGGAAAATAAAGGCTTTTGTACAATAAATAAAGAATAATGTGGGATGAGTGTACAAATACAGAAATGGGTGCCCCAATGTAAGATGGTTGGCCTGGGTAGGGCGCAATTTTCTTTGAGAACTAGTGGAGGGTGGGGTCCCCATGGGTGGGTTTCTGTATGAGGTAGGTGAAATGAAGGGAAATTTGTAGAGTGGAAAACTGATGGTGGATGAAATGGAGGGTTCATGATACTGCGGAGGTGCAGTCAAAAAAAGAACCATGAAGAGATAATCTGGGAGTCCTATGGGAAAGCTAGCAAAATGAGGAGAAGGAGTATGTGGCTGATTCGTGACATGATGGAAGACTATCGAGACTCCCATCCCTAAAGGGTTTTGCAAAACATCATGAGTGTCAAAGGAGCAAAAGGGTGCTATGAATGAGACAACTCATGTGGGTAAGAGTGCTACCAAGTGACAGTACCGAAGATGCAAATGGAGGTGTTGGTACTGTAGAGCCGGAGATGGGGATCCTAGAGGCAAATGTCATAGGGTGCAACTGGAGATGCAAGTGAGATTCAGAGAGAATGACTACATGCCAGTGCTGAGTATATACCTGAAGGGGTTGCGTTGATTTATGATGACCAAGTACCTGCACACATGAAAACCAAATACCCGACGTGAACCATATCTGAAGAAAATCAAACATACTAGCATTTATTTGATAATTTTGAATATGAGCATGCATACCTGGTAAGGGTATGAAAAAAAATGGCGCCCCAGGGGCTCAGGATGAAAAGAGGCCCGGGGACTATCGTGATGTAGATGGTAGGATGATGATCTCGTGGCTGGAGATGGTTTGAAGAATGGACACTCGGAGCTCCCAGAATGGTGAGTGGAAGTTTGGAAAAAAGGCCTATATATAGCTGTAGGGCTCACATTGCCACCTCATTTGTACTTGCTGCTAGAGTGACTGGATGAGAGGTATTCAGAGGAGATTTGGATATTCCAGGAGAATGAGGCAGCCGATTGAGGACCAACGAGCTTCAGGTTAGTAGTCTGATCATCCTGCATAGAATTAGGTTTTCCATTTTTTGGCAGGGCCTATACGGAGGGTCGTACGGGGGGTTTTATGGGTGTAGGCCCCCATGTGCACGGGTGATCCAGGAGTATGCACACACAAGTGTGCACCTACCGGCCAAATAGTCACGCATGGGGGCGCCCGTAAGGGGGACAAAGGCATGCATTATGTGCGCGCCTGTTGGCTACACAGCTGCACATGTGTGCATGGATGTGTGGTGGACAAGCGTGCTTTGATGCATGCCTGTGTTCATGACAGGGGTGCATGGAAGTGCCCCTGTAGGCTGAGAAGGCATGCACGCATGCGTGCCTGTGGGATGGACATGTGCGCTTGAGTGCGCACCTATGGAGTGAACAGGTGCAGCTGAGTATGCACCTATGGAGTGAACATGCGCACATACATGTGCACCTGTAGGGTGAACAGGCGGGCATGGGTGTACGCTTGTGGGTTAAACAACCGCGCCTTGGAGGCAAGGTTAACGGGAGTAAAATTTATCTTTTTAATTTTTTTTTATGGTCAAGGTGGCTGACCTAGGATTGTTTTATGTGGCTGCAGGCAATCATTGTGCCCGATGCCACTCGACTGGCGAGAGCAGGATTTGTCCCAGTTGAGGGATGCTGTGGCGATTGAGGATCCGGGGGTTCGTGCGACTTTGGCAGCCTGTGGGCTACTGAAGTTTTTTGAGTGCCCGTTGATATGGGCACATGAGTATCTCCTGCAGTTCATTATCCGGATGTGGAGTCCGGACCTTCATTACTTCATGGTGCGGGGAGAGCAGCTTACCTTTACTACGGTGGAGGACATATATTTTTTGACTGGGCTCCCGTTTTAGGGAAGGCCCCTATCGATGGAGCCGGTATTACCTACTGAAGTGGTGCTAGTGACAGTGGGCCAAAGATAATATTCTAGGGTGAACTTTATGTCTGGCTCTGTCGTGAGCATCGGGGTGATGGATGCTCTAGCACATCGTTGTATAGCAACGATGATAGTGAGGGTGTACGGGTCCCTTGCGACTCATCGGATCAGTGGTGGTCAGCTGAGTGTGATGGAGAGGGTACTGGATGGTGAGCACTTTGCCTGGGGGCTTATGCTGCATGCCAGGATGGTAGGGCAGCTGGACCGTTGTCGGTCCACTGATACAGGAGAGTTTTCCTTTGGGTCCATCCTAGTGGCCTGGTTTTTGGAGAGGGTGCCTATGTTGAGCCCTAGGATTTTATTGGGTGCTCCTGGGGCACGAGAGTCGTGACTGAGGCAGTGGTCGACTATTTTTCTTCGCCATGATGGTGGCGAGGGTGACCACTTCTTCACAACTGAGGCAGTGCAGGTGTGGCAGCAGATGCCGCAGGTGACATTGCAGTTCTTATATGTTGGTGTTGACTTCCGGGATGATCCGGACATGGTGTTACCTCTAGGGGAGATTTTTTATCATCGAGGTATGTTGACGAGTTTGATATGTAGTGATTGTATTTGAGATAGCATGACATGTATTTGGTATAGATGCTGATACTATTTGTTGTTTGTTTGTATGCGCAGATGTGGCACCTCGCGGGTGCGAGGTTGAGTTTCTAAGGTCACTGGCTCGCAAGGAGCCAGGGAGATAGTCGTGGGGAGGGTCACGGGTAGGAGAGAGATGTCGGCATGAGGACGTCGAGGTGAGACCAGCTGAGCCTGAGAGAGCAGCAAGGAGATGTCAGTTTGATGACCCAGGTGTCGGGCCATCACATGCTCCTCTGGCAGATGCCGGAGAAGATTTTGAGGATATATGTCGTCGCTTAGAGGTGGTGATATAGGGTGTGCCTGAGGGCATGTGGTCGCATATCCATGATGAGGGCATCCTGGAGCAGTGTTTTGGGATTCCTCCACCGTGGCAGGCTGTGGTATGACGAGCAGTAGTAGCAGGTGCTGCTATGACCGGACGGTTACCTCCCGGTCAGGAGGGACTAGTAGTGGGTGGGGGAATANGCAACAGAGTATGGTTGTTGATAAGGGGGTGGGGGGAAATAAGAGGTTCCCCAATATGCCGACGGATATTGAGGTGTGCCATACATTGGTGGTGTTTGGGTTTGAGGACTGTGGTGTGTGGTATTACCAATCAATCCGTTTGTTGAGTGAGACATCCCAGGTTTGTCTTGACCGAATGGCACGGGTTTGGGGAGATCAGGAAGTACCATGTGTAAGTACCCTGATTATGAATAGATGAGGTCGTATTTTTGAGCCTTGTTGATGGATTCCTATTCGTATTGAGGGAAGGTGGAAGCTACATCTTTACCGAGGAGAGAAACAAGTGATCTGAGGAACCAGTCAAGACATTGTTGTTTGGTCGTTTCAGCTTTGCATAAACTACGTCGTCTACGCCACTCATGAATGTGATCAGTGATATGTGTGGCTGAGGTTTGTTTGAGATTAGAGAGTAGTTCAAGACCATTGTCATGGTGGATTGGTAATTGGAAGAAGGTCAAAAATGCTTTGGCCAAGGACTCGAAAGTCGCATGGGACCCTGATTTTTCATCTACATACCATTTGGCTGATGGGCCAGTGAGTGTGTGTTGAAATAATTGTATTCTAATGGAATAATCCATGATGTTGTTGGAAGAGCACCATAGGTGGAAAGTCATGACATGGTTGGCAGGGTCATCTTCTTCCTTTCCTTCAAACTTGGGGATGTCTGAAGGTAGTTTGGTGGGCATTGCAGGCCATGTGGGGTCATGCAATATAGGATCATTAGTGAGTTTTCTTAGATATGGTATGTTAAGAGAGGCCAAATATGGCATCTGCAGTGGGGGGGGGAGGATTAGCTCCAGCCATGGTGTAAGTGTGTTGTGAACCTGACCCTTGAGGGGGGCTAGGTGGGTTGGTACTTCCGCCTTGAGAGAAAGTTTGTCCTCTGCTTCCATGTAAAGGAGAGCGAGTAGACAGAGGGACTTGGAAAGTGTACCCAAGTAATGTGGAACCAAGCAAAGTTGATCCTAAGACAGTAGCACTTACAAGAGTGTGTGAAGGTGGTGCCAATGAGGTGGCGAGACTAGGAACTCCCCCTAAAATAGGAGGGAGGTTTACTAAGTGTCTGGAATGATGGGGGTTCTATGGGTCCCCTATGATGTCCGACTAGCTGAGTGGATGTGTACGAAATGTGATGAGAGAAAGTAAACAAGAACCTTTGTTGCAAATTTTGAACTTTACACAATATATATATCCAAATCAAAATGTAATCAGAAGTGCATCATACATAAAGTGGTTTGAAAAAGAAGCATGTATGTGGATAAGTGAGTTTTGTCCACATGGGGAATCAAAGAAAAAAAATGCTTGTGTCCTAAAAGACGTAACATCCTTCCTCTCAAATAACACTGGACCTTCCAATAGTACTCAACAGTGGGGTCTGAAGTCACCAAAAGAGAAACTAGTGAAGGATGAAATAATCGGTTATAATGAGGGGTAAAGGGGGCATATCCTGAAAGAGCTGGCGATATTTCCCAATAGCCACAGAAAATCTGATCAAGGTACAATTGCAGCCCATAATTTCCACCTGGGTAGATGTCCTAAAATTTGGTCACTAGGTACCTCGGTCAAAGTGCAGCATTTAGATTTTTGGCCTAAGAAATGGGTCACAGGTTGTATCTCATCCAAGAGGTGGGTGCCTCAAGGGGGGATGCACAGAACAACCGGACCTCAACCTTCAACCCTTCACGGGTATCTCCCTGCCTTATGGTGTTAGGAACACTTGATTTGGAGGATTTTCAGTTCCCTATTTGACAACTTCTATGGTTTTGACAATGTGAGAACCAGATGATGGGGAGTTATTTGGATGCCTATCCCCAAAATCCTACCTAGACTAAAAAATTTATTTTGGCACCTCCTGTGGAGGAAAACTTAGTGAGTTTTTAGAAAAAATTTAGAGGTAGTTGTTTTGAGAGGTTGGGGGTGTGAACCAACCTCGTTGAAATTAAATGGGAGTGGATAGTTTTGTCAAGGAAAGGGTGGGGTGTTTCAGAATCCCTTTGGAGGAAACTTACTTTGACCTCCACATTTCAAGAAGAAACTATGTGAGTGATAAGTGACTTTTGTGTGTGAATGAGTGAAAATGTGCCAATTTTTAATGAATTAGGTGTCACCTTGCTGCATGTGGACTTCGCTTAGTCCTTACAAGTGTTGATTACCTAATTAACTAAGTGCCTTTGGTACAACCTTGCGTAATTCAAAATTCCCTAGGAAGCTAGCATGTGGACATGTGGGTCTGTTACTATTCCTTTAACTCCCTATTATGATTTAATCTAAGAAAATCTTTGAAACTATCCTAGATTGTGATCATGTGGGCATGTATGGGCCCATTACAAAACCTTTAAACTTCCCTAGTGATTTGATATAAGAAAGTAAATTTCAACATTATCCTATCTTTGTAGCATGTGGGCATGTATGGGCCTGTTACAATCTTAAGATGTGTTTGAAAAAATAAACTAAGAGGAGTCTCAAGAAGGGATGTTGTCCTCTCCTAAAGGTTTTAATCTTCTTAAGGGAGATGCAATTTTTCCACAATCTTTTTTTGATTCTCAAGGTCGCTTGGAGGTGCGAGAGAAGAGCATACTAAGCGATTTTTATCCAAATTCTAGTCCCAATGCAAGTTAGATGTGATTACAAATGATTTCCAACTTATATTTTTAGTCAAAACAAGCCATCCATGTGGCAAAAATGAAAGAAAAAGAGGAAATAATGATTTTTAAACCTCTTAAGTGCCTATGTGTTTTGACTAATCCCTTTATATGAAGAGGGGACTAAGTGTGGTGCAGCTTAAAACATGCATGAAATCACTTTTAAGAAGGCTAAGGGCCTTCCCCAAATCTTAAAAACCTTACAATGTGAATTTTTTGCACAGGTGCGTGGGTCTCAGTGGAGACAGAGGCGCACTGAGTGCATGTGCATAGACTAAAAAGAGCTAATGGGCGTAGGTGCGCAGAATAGAAATGTGACTTAGGCGCATGTGTGCACGATATGCGTCTGTGGGCCGAAAAACCCATGCACAGGTGGCACATGGCCGTGAATGAAAATTCCGGATGGAATTCTCTCAATTCAACTTGGAATTGGATGATTAACAAGTCGGCTTAGGCCGGTTAATGCACCTGCAAGTTAAATAAACCAAAAGAAGAGCTAGAAAAACCCAAATGGGGTAGGAAATTGATACCTTTCCCCAGTGGAGTCGCCAATCTGTTGCGCCTCTTTCGTCACCTTAGTGAGAAAGATAGAGGTGCTTGCAAGCTTAGTTGGGTTTGCTAAGCAAGACAACTGCAAGGAAAAGGGTTAGAGAAAGAAATATAAAAGAACAACTAATAATTAAACTAAGAAATAAAACAACAACTAAATTAATGAGCATAGGGACATAAGGACAAAAGAAACAATGAGACCCATGTCACCAATGATA
>SNQJ01S0115593.1:0-12620 GCA_010110895.2 Picea sitchensis
TTAAGAATTAGACATGAGCAATTAAGATTTCCAAGGAATAAATTTCGGCCACAACAAAGAATGATACAACAAAGTAATAAACCATCACAGATTGTAAATTGTCAAATTAAGTCTAGAGACATGCAACTAAGGAGGTCAAGAAATAATAAACAGTCAATGAGTAGACAATGCTGCAACAATAACTTTGACCTGTTGAAAAATGATATTGAATGCTATAACTGTCACAACTTTGGCCATAAAGTTGCAAACTGCCATCTGAACAATTACAAAGCAGATCCAAGGATAAAGTTCTTATATAGAAAGGCCAACACACGGAAAAGTAAAGATAATGAAAAATGTGGTCAAGCACTTTCAACTCAAAAACAAAAGGCCCTTGGGAATATAGACAATGGATGTTCCAAGCATGTGACTGGAGACAAGGATAAGCTACTATCCATAAGTAAAAGCAAAACATGAAATGTGATCCTTGAAAATGATGAACCGGGCAAAATCAAGGATAGAGGGATGATGAGTTTGAGTAATGACAAAGGATATGCCCAGTACGTTATGCTTGTGGATGATCTGAAACATAATTTGCTTAGTACAATTCAAAAATGTGATAGAGGCAGTGAAGAGGTGTTGACGTCCAAAGAAAGTAAGGTGAATGTAAACTTGGGACAAGTGGTGAATAAAGGAATAAGGACAATTAATGATGTTGAAATTGAATTCTCCCCTGCAAGTAAAGAACAAGATTCAGATACAATAAAAGCATGTTCAACTAGCATTAACCCCATGGATGAAGTAGGAGAAGAACCATGTCATAAACAGGAAGCAGAAGTCTTGAAGGTTGAGAATGAAGACACCCAAAGCAAGTCCTTAAACAACTCCATGACCTTAGATAAGATCTTGGATAGTCAGAGATCACCAAATGACAAATCTGGTATTGGATATAACAAAGAAAAAATCAGTACTCCTAAGAAACCTGATACAGGTCCTTTCTCTGTGAAACATAAAAGAAGATATGAGAGTGGTTGTAGGAGTTTTCTCTTGTGATTGAATGTGGACATAAAACCTTGAATTGTATGCATCGTGGAATAAATATGAAACTGCAACATTAGAAATCGATGAGAATCAATGGGGAGATCCAAGGGTTGTTTAAAAAAAGTACAAGCTACAATTGCACAGTGTTCAAGTAGGACAACGACATTCACAACAACAACATTCTGATGTACACAATGATATACATGACATTCTATAGAGATAACAAGAGGAAAGACCTTGTCAAGGAAAGTTAACCTTTAGGATTAAAAGGGGAAAATAGTCAGAAGCAGAGAGATAACAGTGACAGGGGGAGTCATCCACTCATGAGAAGAGAAGGTTGATGAAGGAGTCTGAGTAAGAGAGGTGAGAAATTTTGAGTATTCTACAGAGGATGCAGCGGAAGCTGAGGATGAACAGGTCCAAGAATTAGAAAAAGAAGACTCTGGTTTGGATACAAACATCTGTAGGCCTCAAATAAGCGAGTCCTTCCTGTTAGGGGGAGTTTGTGTTGGTATTAATATATGATACCTCCTAAAATTACTGCCACAGCTCAGGGGGAGCATGTTCTCTTTGACATTGATTTCAAAGGGGGAGAAAAGAATCTGGGTGCCTTTGTTGCCATCAATGCCAAAGGGGGAGATTATTGGCAAATGTTTAATAGGCAGTGTATGCTTGTCATTGATGGCAAGTACAGTAGTGAAGATGGCATGAGTACAGGAAGAATGTAACAGATGGGCATCAAAAGTATTTTTGGAAGACGCTGCAGAGCAAGCTCGATAAGTTCAGAAGAGATAGTGCAAAGGATTGTTGGTAGGTTTAACAAGCAAAGTGAGCTTGTCATTGATGGCAGGATCAGAGTGTTCATCGATGGAAAAACAGGAACAAAGTAAGCTCAGGAGGAATTAGCGCAGAGTCAAATGCAGTGCGTAGGTGTGCACTAGGGATGGGGTTAATTCATCGCCAAAGCTCAAGAGAGATAGCGTACTTAGGATCTCAGGCGAATCAAAGGTCGAGGCCTTTGACACTTAGAAATTCTTGTAAGTAAGGAGGATGTGTAAGCTCGGGCGGAGAAGCGACATTGATCGTTGGATCCCATTCCCGAATCTCCGATGACCGTCAGATATGAATTCAAACAAGAAGAATGCGTAGAAGAGGAGGACAGATCTTAGGCGTCAGATATGAAGCATAAGTTTCGACCATCATTGGATCAGGAAGAACCTGCATGTTCTTTAAAGTGCAAGGAGTAGCGGGCTCACAAAATCCCGAAAGAAGGAGGACCATCCATCTTCAGAAAGGATAGTCATGGACTGTTGGATCAAGAGGATGCATGGCAGAGCACCACAAGGACTTCGTTTCAGAGTTTCACAGATCAGGAAATCCAAAGGAAAGAGGTTCAAACTCGTGATATGTGAGATCATGAAAAGATCTTAGCCATCAGATTGAGGCTTGATCTAGACCGTTGATCTGACTCCATCTCAGAGTCTTGACTATCGTGACTTGGAGTGATGAGACCCTTCATCACAAGAATCATGAGATGTGAATTCACGATAAGATCTGGACTTTCAATTCACCAAGAATGTGGACCATCGATCTAAGCTCCATCTCGAAGTTTCGCCTATCGCGACTTGGAGTAACGAGAACCTCCATCTAAGGAACAGTGAGATGCGAGATTGCGATAAGATCTGGACCGTCGTATCTATGGAGATTTCAATCGTCGATTAGACTCGATGAAGTTTATAAACTCGTGAAATATGAAGCGCTTTTTGGCACAGCCTATGGTCACCGCCAGTGGTCACGAGAAGGGAAGGAGTCAGTTCAGATAAGCTCCATTTTGGGGTTTCGGGGATCGCGACTTGGAGAGTCGAGATGCTCATCTCCAGATTCACAAAATGCAAAATCGTGAAAGCGCTTTATGCATAAGCGCGTGGTCTTAGCTGGTGGTCACACCATCGAAGAGATCAAGAGAAGAGTACACGTAGACAAGCTCCTTTTCGACGTTTTGGGGATCACGACATGGAAAGTCGAGAAACTTCACAATGGGATTAACGAAAAGGCGAAATGTGAAATAGTGAAAAGCACGTTATGAACAAGCGCTTGGTCACCGCCTGTGGTCATGTAGAGGAGGGAGCTAGAGCAGCCAAGCTCCTTTTCGGAGCTCGTGACATGGAGACTCAAGATGTCTCATCGCAGAATCTCTGAATTACGAAAGTGCGAAACGGGTAAATAACGCAAGAACCCATCAGAGTCAACCCAATGTTGCAGGTGAATTTGAGCATAATCAGAGGGATAATATTGCTCCTCACAGTGTAACTGCTAGAAAACCATGGATGGTTTTTTGCCAGAAGATTCGAAGAGACTTCTGTGTGATCGCCAGAGAAGCTGAAGAGTCTCCAGGCTTCTTCCAGTAAATGAAGACTATTCTTAGAGGGGATTGATAGATGGATGAGCATTGAAGCTTGTAGCTAAAACAGAGAGGCTGAGCTTGACTATAACAGAGAAGACAAAGAGTCTCAATTGCTAGAGAGAAAAATGAATCTCGACATAACACCTAGTGATGATAGACACGGGGGTTGAACTGCCAGAGAAGCTAAAGAGTCATGATGATGATCAGGCAGAGCACTTGAGATGTGGAGGAGATTGGCGCGGTGTGAGCATGTAGAGGAATGACAAATATTGCATGCACAAGGTGCACAAAAGCTATAAATACATGATATAGAGAAGAGGTGTTGTTGTTGTGGTCGCTGTTGTTGAAGGTGATTCATGTGAAAAGAAGGAGGAGAATGAAGTAGCTGAATTGAACAGAAGAGGAACTGTGTAGTGAATGGACATGGCACACAAAGCATAAAAAGCAGAAGAACAGACAACGCAAGTCATGTGTGCAGGAAGGCAGTGAGCTAGACAAAGCAACGAGATGCAACAGAACAGTGATAAGTCTGGTAAGAAATTGTTGAACATTATATCACTGTAATAAGTTTTAGTAGAAAATATTTATAATCCAGGGTGGTAGGGAGGTGCTAGAGAGGACTGTTGTCCTCAAAGGTTCAAGTGGGTGCTTGAAAACAGGGATGTGTAGCTTCCATCTGGTTGTAGCCAGAGAAACCAGGGTGGCAGGGTGGTGCAAGGGAGAACTCTTGTTCTCTGTTATACAGGTTGGCGCCTGTATGATTGGAAGTTGGTGCTTCCATTCAGTTCGTGCTGGAAACACTTAGGGAGTTGGTGCTTCCTTCTAGTTGGTGCTAGAGAAACCAGGGAGTTGGTGCTTATTTCTAGTTGGTGCTAGAGAAACCATGGAGTTGGTGCTTCCTTCTAGTGGGTGCTAGAGAAAACAGAGAGTTGGTTCTCTCAGCAAGTAGCATCTTGCAAAACTGAGGTTGTAGCCTCATTATGAGTTGGTGCTCATATGTATGATAATGTAAAGAATGTAACTATTACTTATCATATAAAGAAAAAGAGGTTTTTACCCTGTATGGGTTTCCTCCAGAAATATATGTCTCTGTGTTTCTCATATATGTGACTGATGCTGAATGTGCCATTGTTCATTTCCATGCATTATTGTGATCATCATTGAGTGCCTTGTAAATATTTTAAAAGAAGCATAATTGTTTAATCATGGTGACAACTGATTCACCCCCCTCTCAGTTGTCCAACAGTTTCCTCATCTCAGTTGGTGCTGAGAATGTAAGCTGAGTCTTGCATATAGATATGGTGCTCTTTTAGAGTTGTACTCTATTCATTTGTTGCTGAAAAACCCCCGGATTGAAGTCCATAATAAAAGGAAAAATTGTACATACATCTTGTGTTCCTTGTGGAGATGATTTGTTGATGATATATTGTTGATATATGTTGCTGATATGTATTCAAATCTAACTGATTATTAATGACAGCAATGAGTAATGAGTAAATGTCAAATGCTAACTAATGAGTTTTGTGTAAGAGGGAAGTTTTGGGAAAAATATCCCCACACTCATTCACCCCCCCCTCTAAGTGTGGTAGGTCTGTCCAACACTTCCTCCAAGCTATTGTTGTCATATATGAAAGTATTGTAGGTGATCTTGTTGGATTTAATTATCATAAGTTTTGTTTTATCAGTGTTCACAATCATTTATGTACTAGAGAATAAGTCCTTCGGGATTGCAAGTTTCTTACTGAGGTCATAGGTATTCATTTCCATAAGAACACTATCATTTTCATAGATAAGAAGGATGATAATTGTACTAGCAATAGTTGGCCCAACACAACTTATGACTTCCAAACAATCTTCTAACTTGTCAATGTATATGGAAAAAAGAGTAGGAGATAGGGAACAACCTTGTTTTACTCCTATATTGTTGTTATTTTTTTCCGACCAACCCTTAGTGCTCCTAAATTTGGAAATAATATTCTCATACAACCTTACCGCAATAGCTCTCATCCTAGAGCGAACTTTTAACTCTTCTAACGTATTCCGAAGGTTAGTCCTAGGAACAGTGTCAAAAGCTTTAATAAAGTCAATGAAAAAACAAAGAAAATTGGTTTTATTGTCGTGACACTCCTCTGCAATGATCCCAAGATTGACAAGGTGCTTCATGGTTGAATGATGACTTCTAAAAATGACCCAGCCTTTAGCTCTTTTTTTGTGGCTTTCTACCCATATGCTTATCTTCTTTTTCAAAATACTTCCATATAACATGACTAAAATGGGGCTAATCATAATGGTCCTATAATTAGAGGGATTTTTTTTATCCCCACTTTTAAAAATAGGTATAATGAGGCTTTGTGTCCAAGGTTTAGGGAATCCCTGCTTGACTACTAAACCGAAGAGCTTGTGTATGTGAGGGATTACAATAGACCCTCCAATTTTTAATATTTTAGCTTGGTAGACTTTGATGTCCTTAGATTTCCCATTTGTGAGTTTCTTAACCCCAAAATTTACAAAATCTTAATCAATTTATTATTTATTTATATGTTTTCTAGATTTATTTGAAAAAAATATTAAGTTAACCTAGATAAAAACAATTATATAATATGTAATTTTAATATAAAAAAATCAAGGTGAATTCAATTTCATTAATTATTAAGAATTTCACATTTTAAATAAAATCTCTCTCTCTCTCTCTCTCTCTCTCATAAATATATGGGTGAGTGCACAAAGTTCGTGGCCGAAAAAGTGGCAAGCGGGTCAGCAGGAATGCACACTCACAGGAATGCGTGCACATTCTTAAGAATGTGCACATGTTCCTAAACCTATAGTTTTGGAAGTGGTCAAACCTCCACAAGGATTTCCATGTAGGTTTAGTGGCAGGAATGCACGCATGTTCCTAAGAATGCGTGCAGATTCCTACTATTAAACATTTTTAAAGGGCCACGAACGCGAATTGTGCTTATTATGCACAAATCACGCTGGTGTTTTATCCTCATTCAATAAATAGAGAGGAGCTAGAGAAAATAAACAAAGGGAGGATGTTGCCACCGTGTCCAGGTATGTTTGATTTATGTTATTTTTAACCCAATTTAGTCTTTTTCTCCCAAGAATCTAAATTAAAAAAATTTGTAATTTTGTATTTTAATTAAAAAAACAACCTAATTTACATGTCATGGATTTTAAAATGCAGTATATATAATAAAATGGAACCCTGAGACAATGTAAAATGGTCATAAAAGAACTAAGAAGATCAAAACCCCAACCCATCACAACCACCCAATGTAAACTCTCAAATTGATGAGGGGTTGGTTATATTAAGAACCCTTGAGGAACAATTAAGGGACACTAGAGAGCCTAGAAGAGTCTCCTTGGATACTTCTTTGGACATCATTGTGAATTCCATTGCAAGTACCCAAGGGAAATTGAATTTTATTTATGATTATAGGGAAATAATGTATGAGTACTATAGAAGTGGTTTGGACAAAAACCAAGTCAAAGAACCAGGCATTTCAAAACAACAAATATTGTTTATTTTTAGGGATCCTAGAAATGGATAAGAACTACCATTTACCAAGAAACACATCTCCATTGACTGGTGCATCCATCCCCAGATTAGTCAAAATTGGATGGATAGGTGGTATATGGTTTTTGATAAAGATCCCTTCAATAACAGGGATATTCCCTTTTATATTTATGATAAAATTATGGGTTGAGTTTATTTTTGGTAAGCATGTCAACTACTTTCACATTGGTGACTTCCAGGGGTTGGGTCGAGGGTCCGCAAAGGACCGAGAGCAAGCCAAGCATGACCCCTTGTTAGGTCCCTGTCCCCCTAGGAAAAGGCCTGAACCCCCTACCCAACATCCTCCTGTTGCAAAGAGATTGCAACATGTACAACTATTTGTTGCATCATTGTCTCGTATCCTAGTGCAACACAGTAGCTTTGTTGCACTATCTTAGCAGGAGGTACCTTCCCGTGACATTGATAGAGGGGTTGGAGCTTCAACATGCACACGAGAGTATAGTGAGGAGAGGGAACATGGACATAACAATCGTTCATGTGAACCTCACAGATGCTCGAGCTATAGAGATACATGCTATATGCCTATAAATCCTAGTGGACAACATAGCTTCATGGAAGAGGTTAGTATCTTAACCCTCTCTATGTTCTTAATTGTTATATATTTATTTTGTATTTTGTGTATTTATATCGATATTTTAATGTATGTTGTTTTGCAGTTGTTATGTCTGAGAAGTAGATCCTCTACATCAATGGATGCACCAGTGCCTAGCCCCATCACTGAGGCAGCATGTTCATTGGGTTCATCACACACATAGGTATGTATCACATTTGATAAATTCACCAGAGTCATTTCTTTATTTTATGGCATCCTCAAATTTTTAATTTTATCGTGTTTCTAGAAGATTTGGGACTAGGCGATGTCGGGAAATGTCCATCTGGGATGGACAAGTCACCTACGTCATAGGTATCATGTGTAGAGTTAAATATCGTATAATTCTCAAATTGTTTTTGTTTATATTTTTTAATTTTACTATTTGGTACTAATAGTTCAATTTTATTAATATGTATGCAGGCTGCAAATATATTTGCTAGCTATAGTACTATTGCACTCCCTAAGTACCTGGGTGTTTCTTCTGGGTTACCTCTCTCCAGGCCTAGGGAGTTACAATCACTTGTACAACCTATGAGGGTCCATCACAACCCACCCTCAACATCAGTCTTATTGCATGCATCCTCAGTGGATTCACATGTAGGGAACCCATCTACACCACCTGTATGCCACCCACCCCCACCACTATTTCCATTGGCCCCATCGACCAAAACTGCTGCAATAGAGTTTGTCTCGGAGCAAGTTGTACAACCTAGTGCTCAATATTCTAGTGAATCTCCATCGAGGCATGAGATATTCACGGTGATATAATGCATTGATGATACTTTTTATGTTTCATGCATTTTATTTTACACATATTTGTTTTATTTTTTCAACTTGATCCTTATAATTGATGCAAGGTGGCATCGCAGAGAGATTTGGGTCGCAGAGGAGGGTAACACCCTCATGATTGATAGTAGCATATGCGGCGAGTTGTCTTAGGTTAAATTACAAAGTATCATTTTGTATGTCTATTAATTCATTGATGAAAAAAACTTATGATATTGTTTATTCTTTGTGCAGTCTCTAGAGCGTCGAAGCACACCTAGGCCTAGAACCTCTCGAGGTGCTTCCTAGAGCAAGAGAAGAAATACAACTTTTTAGGATGCTCTTGAGGGTGGTGAGGGTGGCAGTTGTTAATGAATGACCAACTACTGCCATATTGTATCTAGGCCACCATATGGATGTTTTTTATGTTAGGGCACTTGTTGTCACTTTGTAAATTGGGTAGGAGTTCTCATTTTGTAAAAAATGTAAAATTTAGATGATGTTGAATATATATATATATATATATATATATATATATATATATATATACATTTCATGGCACGTTTTTTATGAATCTCATTGTTTCTGCATTTTATGTTGATGAATATATGAATTTGAAAGTGTTTGAATTCCAAAGTGTATGGATTTTATGTGTATTAATCCCTTGTTTTTTTTTCCTAAAGTGATTAAAATAAATTTCATTACGCATTAAGGAATATATTATGGTGGAAAATATTTCTAAGTGCTAAATCCATAAGCAATTAATGGTTCTCAAGTAGAATAGTTTCCTAATCAACCATGTATATCTACATCATCTATAGATCATTCCTTCTGAATTATTTGCATGAATGTTGTGGATATCCATATTGTAACTCACAACCAACAATATGGACTACCTCTTGAATTATCTCCATCTAAATCCAATGACAATCCACACTCAAATAATGCTCACTTGAAAATATTGTGACCTAAAAAATGATAATTTATTATAGAAATAATTTTTCTCATTTATCTTCTATAGAATTGTAAATCACTTAACAATCTCAGCTCAATGTTGTGTCAAATTAGCTTCCATAACTAGTACTAGAATTACTCAATTACGAAGATGACATAAGCTAAAATTCAATTATGCAAGTACACAACATTTGTACAACCTAAACACTTTGTATATATTTATAATATGAAGTGCATGCACCTACCAATATCTTATCAGGGGTTGTTACAAGTCGAGCTCTTCAAACCCTAGTGATGGAAACCATAATATAACATTAGCCAATAGCTCACTCCGCTAGAGATCATCAACAAAGTAGAACACACAATCGTAAGTCCTTTTTGGAACCTACATTTCTATCCCACACTTGTACAAGATCAAGTCCCTCTATCTTCTCAATAACAATCAAATTAGGTAGCACTAGGGTTTTCAAATGCCACAAAACCCCAACTTCTTGTCTTATCAGCGATACATGATAACAATATTTCTTTTCTCCTCTAGGTATAAGTCCTAGTATTCCTAGTCTCCTTAGGACAAAACCTTGACCCTAGTATTCCCTTGACATTCCTTTGAGAAGCCTAGTTGTTAGTTTTTTAGTTTATTCAATCCATAATTTGACCATTTTCTAGGGAACACATATTATTCCCCTCTTTCTATGCATGACATATATAAAATCATTTGATTTATGTGTAACGCTTCATAAATTCCAAAAAGACTAGTCAATGACTCATTAATGTACTCATGTTTGTTTAGATTGTGTACTGGGTATATGTAAATTTTGTTAAACCCATCAATTATTAATAACATTTATTCAGTCTTCATTGATGTCCACTAAAATTATTTATTTTGATCAATAGAATGAGAGAGTTCACATGGAAACTATATCTTAGAATGGGTATCATTTTCCAACTAAAAATAAAGGCTTTGAGGTTAGATTTCATGACACACCATAGAAAGTAATGAAATGATACCAAAATTCCTCCAAGGATACTTGAAACTATTATTCTTTTCCCTTCACCATCTATGAGAGTTTATTGCACATTCCTACCCAATTTTTGGGTTAGAGCACACAAGGAGAGAAAGGCACCTCCCAAACCCAATCCTACAAACATGTTGATGCCATGCCATTTCCATGTCATTGTCATGCCTGGCCAAGTCATTCCATGGAATGCCATTTCCATGTCATTTCCATGCCATTTCCATTCCTTTCCATGCCGTTCCATTTCCATGCCATTTTTATTCCTTTCCAAGACATGCCATGCCATTCCCATGCCATTTCTATGCCTTTCCAATCCATGCCATGGCATGCCATTTCCATGCCTTTCCTTTCCTTTCCTTTCCATTCCATGCCATGGAATTCCTTGCCTTTGCATGCCTTGTCATTCCATGCCTTGAAATTCCTTGCAATGCCATGTCTTTCCATGCCATTCCTTGTCTTCCCATGCCATGTCATTCCTTGCCATACCATGCCTTGCCTTGCCTTGCATTTCCTTTCCTTTCCATGCAATGACATGCCTTGCATTTCCTTGCCTTACATTGCCTTTCCATGTCATGCCATGCCATGCCTTTCCTTTGCATGCCTTTAATTTCCTTTCCTTTACATGCCTTGCATTGCCTTTCCTTTCCATGTCATGCATTTCCTTTCCTTTCCATGCCATGTCATGCCATACCATTCCTTTAATTTACTTTCCTTTCCATGCCATTCCATGCCTTGCCTTTCCATGCCATGAATCTTCATGTCATTCATTTCCTTCCCATTCCATGCCATGCCTTGCCTTCTATTTCCATGCATTTCCATGCCTTGCCATGTCTTTCTTTGCCATGCCATTCCATGCCTTGCCTTCTATTTCCATGCGTTTCCATGCCATTCCATGCCTTGCCTTGCCATGCCTTGCCATGCCTTTCCTTTCCATGCCCCTCCATGTCATGCCTTTCATTTCCTTTCCTTGCCATGCCATGCCTTGCATTTCCTTTCCTTTCCATGCCATGCCATGCCATGACTTTCCTTTCCATGCCATGACTTTCCATGCTATTCCTTTCATTTCCATGTCGTGCCCTGCCTTTCCTTCCATTGCCATGCTATGCCATGCCTTTACTTTTCATGCCTTGCCTTTACGTGCCATTTCATGCCATGTCATGCCTTGCCTCTCCTTTACATGCCATGCCATTTGATGCCTTGCCTTTACATGTCATTCCTTGCCATGTCTTTCCTTTGCATGCATTTCCTTGCCTTTCCTTGGTATGGTATGGTATGGTATGGTATTCCTTGCCTTGGTATGGTATGGTATCCTTGGCATGGTATGGTGTGGTATGGTATGCCTTACCTTTCCTTTCCATGGTATGGTATGGTCTGGGATGGTATGGTATTCCTTGCCTTGCCAAGCCAAGCCATGGTATGGTATGTTATTCCTTACATTGCATTGCCTTTTCGTGGTATGGTATGCCTTGCCTTGGTATGGTATGGTATTCCTTTCCTTTCCATGCCATGGTATGGTATGGTATGATATGGTATGCCCTCCCTTTCCATGCCATGGTATGCCTTACCTTGCCTTGCCTTTCCATGGTATGGTATGGTATGGTATAGTATTCTTTGCCTTGCCATGGTTCGGTATGGTATCGTATGGCTTGCATTGGTATGGTATGGTATTGTATGGTATCCTTAGCATGTTATACCATGCCTTGAAGGCAAGGTATGCCATACCTTGAAGGGAATGCAAGGAAAGAAAAGTGAAGGCAAGGCAAGTGAAGGAAAGGTATGACATGCCTTGCCTTTCCATGCCATGCCATGCCTTTCCTTTCCATGCCATGACTTGTACTTACTTCACTTTCCATGCCTTTCCATGCCATGCCTTTCCTTTCCATGTCGTGCCATGCATTTCCTTGCCTTCACTTTCCATGGCATGCCTTCACATGTCTTTCCTTTCCATTCCATGCTATGTCATGCCTTACATTACGTTCATTTTCCATGACCTAGATTTCCATTCCATGCCATGCCATGAATTTCCATGCCATGTATTTCCTTTCCATGCCATGCCTTTCCATACCATGCCTTTCCATGCCATGTCATGCCTTTCCTTTCCTTCACTTTCCATGCCTTTCCTTTCCATGCCATGCCATGCCATGCCACACCTTGCATTACCTTCACTTCCCTTTCCTTTCCATGCCATGCCTTGCCCTACCCTGCCATGCCATGCCACACCTTGCCTTACCTTCACTTGCAATTGCATGCCATGCCACGCCTTGCCTAAATGAACAAGTTTAAAACATA